>CAXHKU010000617.1:0-30000 GCA_964017125.1 Flabesymbios commensalis
TTACAGGCTATGCATGGAATACCGTTTTTAATGAATTATGTGAATTATGTTTTAGAGTCTTCATACGTTACAGTGTCAGGAATCGATATTTTGTTTGCTCTCTTCGCCAGAAAGTATTGATTAAATTATTTATAATAGCATTTTAACTATTTAAATTAATATTAATGTAGATGTGTCAGTATTCGCAAGCTTTGAAAATTTAAGAATCACGTAAAAATATTATTATAATCTATCTACAGTATATTTCAATGCTGAAATGATACCCGACCAAGTATGTGCCACCATCAGTCCTTTTTAATGAATGACTGCGCCACTAAACAGCTTAAAATTGATAAAAAGTGGGTATTTTCAATATTTTCTGCGAGTTTGACCTTAAAATGACCTTGATGTGCCCTTGACATGACCTTGGAGATGCAAGTGTGCCCAGGAGTTCAGTGTTAAAAGGGTTAAGCCACACCTTCTCAAGATAGTATGTAAGGTTTTACTCTGCTGAGAACGGATTATTTTGCTTATTTTCGCACATTTATACACCTTTTAAACTGATTTTATTTTCTGACAAAAAAATTATGATTGAATCTTCGTTTCAGAAGAAAAGGGGTAATCAGTAGTGCTAGTGTCATAATTTATTATAGATATAAATAAGGAGGTGATATACGAAATATACACTATTTGGATTATTTGTGAAAGTAATATTTATCTCATGGGTATATCTGGCTTTATTTCATTTCACGTATATGAGTTCTGACAAGCTCTTTATGGATATGTATAAATTATCAAGTTGTATCATGAAAATAATTATATTTGCCACTCTGGAGACGATTAAGGACGCTCCGGATTACGATCCCGATCCAGAATATGAATTATCATCAATAATCTTGGTGAAGGTTTGCATTCCCTAACTGACTGTTTAGTTGTATTTGTTTCATTGTCTATCAGGCATGTTGTGACTGTGACATTATTTTTTCTGTTTCAAATATTGTCTATAAAGCGTGTTGTAACTGTGGCATTATTCTTAATTGGCTGTTTTTCAATGTCAATGAGGCGTGTTGTGACTGTGACATTAATCTTTATTGGATGTTTTTCAATCTTTACTGTATCTGTTTCAGATAATGTCTTTAAGGCGTTTACTGACAGTGATTATATTAACCGTATTTTGTCGGTCATTAGTCTCACTGGCTGATCAGAGGTTCTTTCATGAGAGGTGTTTACCAACTGGTAATCCTTATCAGTCACTGCATGACAAAGGTAATGAAATAATAATACATGTCTGTATCAGTCACTGACCAAGGTAATGAAATAATAATCTGTGCTCTTATCAGTCAGTGACAAAGGTAATAAAATAATAATCCATGTTCTTATCACTCTGTGACAACGGTAATAAACTAATAATCCATGTTCTTATCAGTCAGTGACAACGGTAATAAAATAATAATCCATGTTTTTATCAGTCAGTGACAAAGGTAATAAAATAATAATCCATGTTTTTACCAGTCAGTGACAAAGGTAATAAAATAATAATCCATGTTTTTATCAGTCAGTGACAAAGGTAATAAAATAATAATCCATGTTCTTATCACTCAGTGACAAAGGTAATAAAATAATAATCCATGTTCTTATCACTCAGTGACAAAGGTAATAAACTAATAATCCATGTTCTTATCAGTCAGTGACAACGGTAATAAACTAATAATCCATGTTCTTATCAGTCAGTGACAAAGGTAATAAAATAACAATCCATGTTCTTATCAGTCAGTGACAAAGTAATAAAATAATAATCCATGTTCTGATCACTCAGTGATAACGGTAATAAACTAATAATCCATGTTCTTATCAGTCAGTGGCCAAAGTAATAAAATAAAAGTCCATGTTTTTATCAGGCATCGACAAAAGTAATCAAATAATAGCCCATGTTCTTATCAGTCAGACACCAAAGTGGTATAGTAATAATCCATGATTTTTATCAGTTAGTGACCTAATTAAAAAAGTAATAATCTACTTTTTTATCAATCACTGACAAAGCTAATAAAATAATTATCTGTGTACTTATCATTCATTAACCAAAGTAATAAAAAATATCCATGTTCTTATCTTGTCAGTGACCGAAGTAATAGCATAATATCCATGATCTTATCTTGTCAGTGACCAAAGTAATAGTAAATTGACACTGACAAAGTTAATAACATATAAATGCATGTTTTTATCAGGCACTGACAAAGGTAATGCAATAAGTATCCATGTTCTTCTCAGTCAGTGACCAAAGTAATACAATAATAAACAAAAATTATCAGTCAGTGGCCAAGGTAAAACAATAATAATCCATGTTCTTACAAGTCAGTGACCAAACCTATAAAATAATAATCCATGTTTTTATCAGTCACGGACAAAGTAATATAATAATAACCCCTGTTTTTATCAGTCATTGACCAAAGGTTATAAAATAATAATTCATGTTTCTATCAGTCAGTGACCATAGTGATAAAACCAACCATGTTTTTATCAGTCACAGATCAATTTAATAATCTATTATTACCTGTGATTTTCAGTGACGAAAGGATCAAAATACTTTGCACTGTTTTGTTCTAAAGTTCGATTGATGAAATCGGCGAAATTATATAATATTGTTGATATAATCCATTCTATTGTCGACAAAGACATTACATATTAACAAGAACTTATAATCATCTTCGACTTTGCAAAAATTGCGAATTAAACAGACACGCTCTTCCAGTTCTAAAGAGCGTATCTGTCCAGTTGCATAATCTCTAGCTCTCTAACTTTCTACGACCTGTGTCTATTCTTAAAGGTAAAATTCCACAACAAAATTAAAAAAAAAATACAGTAATGAACTAAATGATCTGTATAGTCTATTTCGATCATATAATGACAATCCTAAATGTTATACTATGGCAATAGTCAATTTCACTATCTCAAATAAGTAGTATGTAGCTATTTGGAAATCTAATGCACTTCAAATATTTAGTCATATTCGTTGTGTGTAGCGTAATTAATATAAGACAAAAAAAAAAATATTTCATTGCTATTTGCAGGCTGGCGCATTGTCTTTTTGGCACGTGCTGGAGGTGGTTTCCCAGTTTATAAAAGCTGGTTAAACGATACATTAGTCAACGACACAGACTGCACAGTATTGAGAGCATTGAATGGGGATACGTCCGGTGGAGCGGGAATAACGAGCAGTGTGATAACAAAGGAGTGGCATCATGTTGCTTATGTAAGTACTATAATAGAGCCCTGAATGGTGATATGACTGGTAGACGGGAATAAATTGTAGTTTTAACAAAGGAATGACGTCGTGTGACTTATGTAAATAGTGTAATAGAGCGCTGAATGGTGATATAAACGGGAGAGATGGAATAACGAGAAGTGTTATAACAGAGGAATAGTATTGTGTGGCTTATGTAAGTACTGTAATAACGCGTAGTGTCAGAGCAGAGAATTGGCATCGTGTGATTTATGTAAGTACTGAAATAGAGCACCGAATGATATGACCTGTGAAGCAGGAATAGCGAGTAGTTTGATAACAAAGGAATAATATTGTGTGGCTAATGTAAGTACTGTAATAAAGCGCTGAATGCTCATATCACCGGTGGAACAGGAATAATACGTAGTTTGCTAGCAGAGGAATGGCATTATGTGGCTTATGTAAATAACGTAATAGCGAGTAGTGTGATTACAGAGGTATGGCCTCGTGTGGCTTATGTAAGTGTCTTGTAATAAAGAGTAGTGTTATAGCAGAGGCATGGCATTGTCTGGCTTATGTAAGTAATGTAATAAAGCACTGACTGGTGATATGTCTGGTTGACGGAAAACAAGAGTAGTGTTATAACAGAGGAATAGCATCGTGTAGATTATGTAAATACTGTAATAACGTGTAGTGTATTAACATAGGACTAGTATCGTCTGGCTTATGTAAGTACTGTAATAAAGTGTAGTGTAATAACTGAGGAATGGCATCTTATGACGTACAGCAGTGAATGATAATATGGTGATTTATGTTACTGGCTCTTTATATATGTGATACCATATCACATGTCAAATATCTGGGTCAGTCACATCATTAACCGTTTCACCGCGGAATTATAACGTCATAAAATGCCTGAGTGCTTAATTAATTGATTTAATTTTAATTAAAACAGTAATTACTGATGTCGCCAAAAGGCGACATCCGCGGTCCGACAGGCGGTCGCCTTTTGGCGCCACCCACAGTGAAAGAGTTAATACAATAATACAGCCAGTATTCATTTTGTTATAGAAATTAGTTTCTTGCTCTATGCTTCAGTTTCTAACTATATTTCACTATGTTTCATGCCGCAGGCTAGGTACTCGTTCTTTAAGGATGGCAATGAGGTTGCATATGTTGATTTCAACGCACATCTTTCAAACTCCATAGATTGGTTTTCAATCAAGAACGTATTGAATTCATCTTACATAGATTTACACACTTCTACCTATAATTTCTTTTCTCTTGAAGGGTGAGTTTTTTATATATGTATAGTAATGTGGGCCTACTGTATAAATTTATTTGTAGGAGTAATACATTTTTGCAATATTTTGACTCAATTGGCATACAGTTTTAGAATACAAATACTAATAATACAAAAGTAATATGAATAAGTTAAATATAGCTATTACATAGTCATGTATATTTATTTAAATAAATTTGTATTGCCATTATGAGCACACAACTGTCAATTTGATGGTATCGACCCTGCAAGCACGAGAAATTAATCCAATGTTGACTCACTGTCCCTGATGTCAGCCTAACATTAAGTCATAATTGGGTCGACGCCTCATGTTTAATGATAGGCAATCCGGTTTTTAGGCATGGGGAGCATACCAACAGGCGTTTCTATATCAATCATGCGTATAGAGGATGTAACTATGACGAGACTTGGATGGGTATTAATGACTTGCAGCCAGCGGCATGTTCTTGGGAAACAGGAGTCAGCCCCGTATTATTCTACAGCCCTGAGACAGCGTATACAATGGTCACAGGTAAATAACTCACAGGAATACCAACTATAATAAATCGAGCTACTATTGAATTAATTATGGACAAAAATGAAATGTTATCTTATTTGGCACTTAATGCAGTTAAGTATTAAATTATTATCATGATACAGAGATGCAAATATTTGTTTTGTTTTGTTTATTTTTGTGCTGAATAACATACCTGATTATTATCTTTAATCAATCAATCATCTTAACACACAAGCATTTTTTAGGCATTTTATTCACATCAAATTGAGCTTTGCTGGCAAGTTATCCTGTTGTTCTAGATTTTTTTTATCATGGTATTCATGAAATGTAATCATGTTATTCATGAAATGTAATCATGTTACTCACGAAATGTGATCATGGTATTCGTGAAATGTAGTCATTATTTTTATCAAATGTATTTAAGTTATTTATGAAATGTAACGTTTTATTTATGGTACATGGGTGTGAGAGCGTGCACACCAACAGCGTGGCGCTCATCAGAAAATTATTTTTTACCGATACAAACGGGTGCATTTTACCAACAAAACCTGTTTATTAACACGCATAAGATATCCAACAATGTCGGTATAATAGCAAGTTAACCTTTAAAGGTTCCAGATAATAGTAAAATTTAAAATAAGTCGTGTACACTATCTACCGGTAACGATATGATCAGGGCGGCCAGCCATTGTGTGCGATGCTAGAAGGAGATCGAAAGAGAAGATGGTCAAAATCTCCTGAATATTTTTAAAGAAGGTGCCGGCGTTTTAAACCATATAAAGCCTCGTCAGAGGAATACGACAGTATGCCGACAGTAGCAGAAAAAATGAGTGAAATTCTTGAAACACGTTTGAACGAGATGGAAACAATATTTAAGAATTTTAAGATTTTAGATACACAATTGTTTGAATTTAAAAAGGCGTTGGTTGCGAAACAAGAAGAAAATGTGGATTTGAAAAAAGACATCCGCATTCTCAAGAAAGAAAAAGTTACCATGAAGAAGGAAATGAAAAATGAGGGATATGATGAATAGAGACCAGGCTGATTTTGCCAAACTAGAACAATACTCCCATCATTCGAATGTGAGAATATTCGGTTTGCTAGAAAAGGAAGACGAGAACTGTAAGCAAACCATAGATACGTTATTCAAATAATATCTAAAAGTAGAAGATATAAGCTCTGCTGATATAGAGGCAGCTCATTGTCTTCCCAGAACTAGGAAAGGATCAAAGCCGATGATACTACGCTTTAGGAGAAGATGAAAGTAATAATGGCGAGGAAAAAGTTAGCAGGGAAGGGTATATCTATCGAAGAAGATTTAAACAGGAAATCAAAAAAACGGACTAGGTATGTGTTTTAGCTTAATTAAGCTATGATTTATTTGGTCGTATAAATATACATTATTTTTAAAAAAGCCTACCTTTGCGAGTCTAAACCATATTTAGATTTGTAAAGGGATTTACCAGTTTTACTAATGGGATTTAGTAGTCGGTTTGTGGATATCTGTTTTTTGTTAGAATGGGTGCATGGCATTATACACACGATAATGGTCTAAATAATTATAACTGTTGAACGAGGACATTATTAGTTTTCAGATATGTGTACATATATATATATATACGTGTGCATATGTATATTTCTATGTGCCTTAATAATATATTTATATGATATTATATATCAGCCTTTGAAGAAATAAATTCAAAGACAAAAAGCGGTATGGTTATTTAGAGGCCTCTAAATCTACATTTTTAACCTATGCTCAGTGGACCTACATCAAATTTCAGCTCAGTACGTATATTATTACATAATAATCTTGAAAAGTGATATTTGCATTACTAAGTCACTGTATATTTATCCACCTTAAGGTATATTTCAATATAACGTCGAACAGCTTCTTGTAGAAGAAAAACGATATCTGTCGATCAATAATTTACTTTAAACATCTTCTGTGGGTAAGGTTTTTTTAGGGGTGGGTATATAGATTCTGGATATAATTAAAATTCAAAGTGTTATATAATAAAAGTCATTGTAATATTTAGCATCTTGGTATCGGCAGGTCACGGAAATCAACAAAAAACATGGGACTTGTATCAATATTTTAAAAGTGCAGATACAAATAAAATTCTATTTTCTATTTTGTTTCATTTTATTATAGTTATAGTTGGTGTTCAGGGGGTGACTACATAAAGATACTGGTCACATGCTGAGCTGATTATGTCTATTTTAGTTGTGCAAATATTGGCAATACATTGGTAATAGATCCTTGGGTTTGATTAATGTGGTTAAACAATAATCAGGGGTTTTTACTGTTTTTACTGGATTGGCTTTATCCCTCCACCCAGAGAACATGGAACATCCACAGTATGTTTCTCAAAATAGGTGTAAAATACCTCACAAGATACTCAATTAAAAGGTCTATGCAATTATTGTACAGTTAGAACGATCACATTATTACTTAATATATATGCATGTATATGCATGAGTGTATGTACGTGTGTATATGTTCAAAATATTCAAACGGAGATTGTAGTAGGATTGTGTTCATCCAATGTTGGACCAGCGTCGTAGATGGTGGACCAGCATCGGATCAGCATAGGGCCAACGTATTGCGCCTGCTGGGTAGTAATATAATTTTATTCTCCTTCTGCACTTAATATGCTGAAGTATATTATAAATATCTTGGAAGGTGAAGAAATGAAATACCATACGTATTCAGGTATTGTTTCATTTGTATACGTTTTTCCTTAA
Organism: Flabesymbios commensalis; assembly: GCA_964017125.1. Taxonomy (NCBI): domain Eukaryota; kingdom Metazoa; phylum Annelida; class Polychaeta; order Terebellida; family Flabelligeridae; genus Flabesymbios; species Flabesymbios commensalis. Next base: position 7,747 of record CAXHKU010000617.1, read on the forward strand.
GGGGTAATATTGCATCAATGCGGGTTATTCAGTACATTCAATAATGTACTATAGACGCTGACCCGGAGCTGATTTGCTGATGTGTCAGTGTGACAGACTATGGCCGAGCATCGACCCAGCACTGAGTCAGCCTCTAATGTTTCGCTGGTCATATCTTGAGATTTAGAATATTAGGATGTTAGTTATTACGATACAGAGTCAATGTTTGTGTGCATACTGTCTGGTTTCTATTTCTATTCTTTAAAAAGGTTATTACTGAGTAATCTGTGTAAATACGCTGATGTAATTTTTATAAGAAAGTAAATCTAAATCTACCAGTATTTGGGAATGTCGGGTCTTGGATTGGATAATACATGTATTATGAAGAATATGCTTACATTGTCACTGTTTAAAATCTATTTCCAAGGGGTGTAGGAGAGTAGATAGTTAATACACAACACATGCGAGACGTTGGCCTGATGTTGGTTTGGAGCCGTTCCAATGTATGCGACGCCGGACCAGCGCTGAACCATCATTGGGTCAATGTCGATGTTTTTTTCTGGATGCATGATGTGCTACATTATGGTACATTTCTATAGGTTTGTGCACAGAAGGTAGGCCCGATTCTATTTCCATCAGTAATTATTTTTGTTACTGTATGTTCAAATTGATTGTTTTGTTTGATCGTTATCCAGGATAACTACAATGTATATGAGTCATGTCTGAAATTGCTAGACTAAGGCATATCTGGGGAGCTGGTCATAATTTCATTTAACTATAATATATAAAGTTTACCAAGTTTTTTTAGTGTTACCACTATAATAGTAGTGGGCATGCCTGCAACCCTGTGTTGGACCAGTGTTGGTCCCGCCATGGGTCGGTGACACGTGTTTGCTGGATAGGAACCTAAAGGCCTAAAGATTGAATGTTGACACCCGTATGAGAAACAACATATTATATAATTTGTTTTGGCTGTTTGCAGCGACAGTCAAAGGGTACAAAAGTAAAACAACACTATGTACATACACCCAAAAATAATTGTATAGAGACGTTGCATAGTTGGAGCAGAAAACTTAAAAAGAAACCACAGATGACAAATGATTGTATTAGCAGATTATTAGTTGAATGTAAATATTATAAGGAGAATCAAACGGTGATGGTGATCAAACCATATTTTATCAAAAAAAAAAATATATTATTCAGCCATAAATTTCTTAAAATCTACAACCTTAAAATAATTTTAGGGTATGGATAGGTTATCATTTTTTTAATGGCTGAGTTTATTATGAAGATATTATCATTTAATTTGAGAGGCTTAAGCAATAAAATAAAGCGCATTGGTTTTTTTGAATGGCTAAAATCAAAACATTTTAATATATGTTTCATTCAAGAGTCTTTTAGTACATGTGAGATCGAAGATACATGGAGGAAAGAGTGGGGTTGTCATATCCTTTCCATTGCCATAGCGTATTAAACTAGGTCGTTTTTGCGGCCTTCTCAGAAACAGTACCAAAACAGTGACCAGTTAGTGTTTTTGTCTTTATTCCGTTTTCTTCCCTAGAAGAACTAAATTTCCCAATGTGGTAAACAACTCACACTTGTTGAATTTCTGGAGTGTTTATTGGCATTGTTGTCAATAATTATTGTAACCTATTATGATGCTCTTTAAACTTGAACAATGGATGGGAGATGATAATAATATTTTCAGAAGCGTATATAACTTAAAAACATTCTGCAAAAAATAAACTCACATAAAATTCTATATTTAAAACAAAGCATACGTTGACACGACTTTGGCTGTAACCATATTTGCCTGAAGACACCAGACCCCTACAAAATTTAATAAAATTATAGAAATGTTTCGGACAGATGCGGTATATCATACTGCTTGTAAGAGGGCCGATTTTCGCATACGTTTTGATACGCTGTAGCATAGCTGTGGTATATCGACCCGGCAGTGGAAAGGATATAAAATTTAACTCATGTTTCAATAATTCTAGAGGGGTGGCAATTTTGTTTAGACCCTATTTGAATTATGAAATAACACGTAAATATAGCGATAACATTTAACGGGAGCTCTGGCTTAACATAAATAAAACGAAAGGCTTTGTTCACTGGTTAATATATATGCGCCAAATGGAGAAGCCCCACAAATACATTTTTACAACCACCTGCATATTATTTTTGAACAGAATGTAAGAGAGAATCACTTATATTTTTTGGGAGGAGATTTAAATTATATATCTAATCCTCAACTTGACCGAAGAGGTTCTAAAAATATAAATAAATAATTACACGTCTTAATAACAGTTTTTCCTCATATAACTTGCAAGACGTGTGGCAAATAAAAAATCCCACAAAACCAGCTTTTACATGGAGAAGACAAGCTCCTCGAATACAAAGTTGATTAGATAACTGGTATATTTCTGATTTTTTGTTTGATACCATGACAAAATGTCATATTTTACCTCCAGTTTTTTTAAGTGATCACTCTCTAATTAGTATAACAATTACAAGTTCACAAAACTGTCAGAAAGGTAAAGGCTACTGGAAAATAAACAACACTTTTTTTAAAAGAGCCAGATTTATTAATATAATTAACAGAGAGCGCATCGGCTGTTAGGAAAAAATAAAAAAAACATTTACAGATCTAAGATTAAAATGGAAATATTTGAAATTTAAAGTAAGAGAAATATCTATAAAATATGGCAAAAAAGGGCTAAAGCAAAACATAAGGAAGAAAGGGAGTTAGAGGAACTAGTTAAACACTTACAAGAATAAGTAGACAAAAGTATAAATGACACAGAACGTGGAAATGTATTAACTTCCATAAATGAGTGGAAAGTCAAGCTTCAATATTTTTTAGACTATAGAACACAAAGGTTATTATTGCGGTGCAAAGCACAATATTACAAGGAGGGTGAAAAAAAGACAAAATATTTCTATAATTTAAAAAATATTAAAAAGACAATGAATAAATTACAAAGATCATGTGCATTTACAACTAATTAAAAGGAAATCCTGGAAGGCCAGGCAAAGTCGAAATCTACAAAAAGGAAGATATATTAACTTATCTAGATGACATTGAGACTCCGAATTTAGGTATTGAAGAAAATAACTTTTGTGACATCATCATCTGCCACCGAAAGATTACAGTAAAATTAAGACAGCTTTTCTGATTTTATTGCTTTTGGCTAGTGACATCAGCACCAACCCTGGCCCATTCCACCAAAATCAAAACATCCTGAATCAATGCTTGTTCTAACATACAGTCTCTTAGAAACAAGGGTCCCACACTGATTTCATATTTTTCGGATCACAAAAGTTCCTGCATGATGCTAACAGAAACTTGGATAAAATCAAGTGACACTAATGTATTTTTCTCTGAATTAACTCCACTTGGTTTTATTCTGCATCATTCACCCAGATCGAAAAATAAAAACAGTTGGTGGTGTTGGATGTTTCACTCATAAAAACATATCTTCAAAAATCATAAAGTCGCCTACATACTAATCATTTGAAAATATATAATATTTCAACAGAATTAGGTAATCGACGTCTCAATCTGGTTACTATCTACCGATTACCTGGCTCATGTAATGTCTTTTCCGACGAGTTTCAGGATTTTTTGGTTTTTCATATCGCTGCCGTTAGATTTTATATTTTCTAGTGACTCTAAAACTCCATATGGAAACGGTTCTTCTGATGCAGTGGCTATCAATAATATTATTGAAGTTGAATTTGAAACAACACGTGAACTTTCGAACCCATAAATTTGGAAATACACTGGATTGGCTCGTTATAAATAATGACTGTAAATTAATTAACAAAATATGATCAACAGATCCGATGAGCCATAACTCATCATGTATTGCTACTCTGAACGAGACTGCTAAAAATAAGTTACAGATCTTACAGAACATTTGATATTGATAATTTCAAAAGATGATCAAACCAATTGCGACCAATTCTGAACACTGACAAAAATTCAGCTCCCTCTTTATATACACAATACCATGCTACAATGTCGACATTGCTTGATAAACATGCACCTCTAAAATGTTGTATGATAACTCCAAATACTACACCAGTAAATGAGTGGATAACCTGAGAATGTGGAGAGGAGATCGAACAGATTCTAATCGATCACGACTCAATGCGCATGTTCACCTTTGTAACAGACTAATGTCAAAGGCAAAAAAAAACAATTATACAAATTTGGTTTCAGAGAACATCACAAACCCTAGAAAATTTGGGAATAACATGTAATACATTTTGCATAAGAAAACGAACAATATACTTCCAGATAGTTCATGCAATACTAAACATCCTAGCTCTTTCAAAATTTTTAGAAATAAGATCGCTAAAATCAGGGACAGTCTGCTGTCAGCAAAATCAGATTCAAACATTCATCCCGAGCCTACTCATCTAGCTGCCCCAACCATTTACTCACTTTCTTACAAATCTCAGAAAGTACCGTGTCAAAGCTTATTTGGTGATCACCCAGCAAATCATGTGACCTAGACTCATGTCCAACTCAAATCGTCAAGAACAGTGCTGATATTCTGGCCGGGTCAATCACAACGATCGTAAATATCTGATTGGCAAAAGGGAAGTTCCCAGATGCCTTCAAAATTGCTCATGTTACACCACTATTAAAAAACCTTCACTAGATAGAAATATATTAAGCAATTTTAGACCTTTATCTGGATTAAATTTTGTTTTCAAATTGAAAGAGAAAATCGTTGCCAGCCAAATAAAATCTCACATGCAAAATTCAGGTATTTCGAATAACCTTTAATCGGCATATGAATGAATCAATATATAAATGAATATATAAACTTCTATAGCGCCTAAATCCTCGGTCTCTCGAGCTCAAAGGCACGAAAATCAGAAGAGGTGTTCAGTGCCGTATTCGTTATTTTATTCCGGGTCACCAACTGAGCATGCCAGGACACAAAAGAACTAGGTCGGAAAAGCTTGGTTAAGATGAAAAAAATGAAAAAATTACACTGTTTTAGAAGTTCTAATCTCACCGGGGAGATGATTCCACAATTTTGGTGCTACCACAGAAAAAGAACCTTCACCCTTCTTGGTCTTAATCCGAGGAACAAATAACACATTTTGGTCAGATGAGCGAAGATCACGAGTACGTTTCGGAGGTTCAAGCATTTACTTAAGATAGATTGGCTGATTGTTGCATAAGGCCTTATAGGTGACTAAATAAAGTTGTTAAACGGCTGATGAATAGGTCGAGCCAATGCCCATGAATATGAGTGGGGAAATTTACGTGCTGATTGAGGCCAAAAGTTGATAATAAATCAGTAAAATCGTCCGTTTGACTAGATGGCACATTGAGATTTTAATTAAAATCTCTAAATAAATAACTCTCCGAGCACAGATGACATGTTAACAAGGAGGTCTTCAAATTGTTTAAAAAATTCTGACGGATAATCTTGCAATCTATACAAGCAAATGACATGAAAAAAAAATGAAATGAATCGGGCTTTAGGCCACCTTTGTGCACATATAGGCTAAACTGGGTCAGGAGAACCTCCTGAGGATGGTGAGATGAATGAGATGACACTGTCCTCCAGACACAGGATTTGAAATTCGAGCCCTGGTGGTCTGAGGCTCAGTACGCTACCTTTCAGTCACAGAGGCTCTCCACAATACTGAGTTTTACACGTGGACATGAGCAGAGAACGAAGACGTCGCTATCTTACAGGCTACTGCCTCGAAACTTGTGTAAGTTGGTATATCACATGGGGTAAGATTAAAAAGCTCGTTTACCATAATTGCCATGCTACCCCCACTTCCTTTGCGTGGATTTTGGACGAGTTTAAACCCATTTGGTGTTACGTTGGCAAGGGATGCAGATGTTTCTTTTGTAGACAACCACGTCTCCGTTACTGCGACAACGTCAAGCTTCTTTGATTCCACGATATCACAGAATGATGCAATTTTATTAGATATAGATTTGACATTTATTTTAGCCATCCGTACATTATTAATAGGACTAGGGGATGGACCAGGATTTAGTCTGATATCTCCTGAAAGCAAAAGCAGGAGTGATACTACAACATTTGGTTTGATCGCGGAATCAGTGATAATTTTCGATCTGTGCATACCGTGAGGCATGGCAATTGATTAAAGGTCGGAATAGACACATCAATTCGAGCTGTCAATTCAAAACAGTCAGTTTTCCGTGTGGAGCATAATTTAAATTCACTATCTCTGATAGTAATAGAGGCTGGCATAAAAAATAGCAGCAGCAGATTTAAAGGTGACATAGTGAAAGTGTATGGTTTGATGAAAATGCGAAATACAACGGTGATAGTTCTCAAAAAACACAGCAACTATAAAATTGTCAAAGACAGAACAGGGGGTTATACACATACAGTCTTGTCAGTGAACAGCTTATAGGTTATTTTCGACACTGGGCGACTCAGTGTGAGGTCTTGACAACACAGACATTGCGCAAGCCAGGCCTATTAGTAACAGATGTTAATACCTATACAGTCGCTGTGATAAGAAAACTGACCTATAACGCCGTACCAATGCCTTAAGCGGTGAACCAACAACAGCACAGCATCAAGCCAATATCACCCGTCTGCTAAGACAGAAACAACCGCGGCAGTGCATGCTCATACAACAAACCTTACACAACTGATACAGTCATGATACTAAGAGAGTGTACACATAATAACGCATGCTGATTACTTGGCGATAATATATAGACCAATTAAAAAACAACAGTTTACAAGACATCAAGTCGATATAAAATATAAATTGGCACTGTTTTAGACTCAGTGCGACTTCACCAATACTCTATTACAAAAAAGAATGCATAGAAAACACTGAAACATAAAAATTATATAATAATTCAAAGCAGCCAGATGTGTACGTGCTGCTTCCCTGGCAGTCAGTTGTAATACTCAGACAAGCCCTTAAATAGTAGATAGCCAGTACTTCCGATAAAAGTATTGGGCGTTTATTTCGGCTATGACAGGGAATTATGAGAGAAAAGAAATGTTGGGGATAAAATAGATAAAGCAAAACAGTTTATTAAGATGTGGAAACAAAGAGACTTCTTGCTTATTGGACACGTACAAATTATTAAAACATTTATTACTTCATTATTCAAATATTCTATATCAGCAGTAGACATACCAGAAACCTATATAAAAGAAGTGGAATTCGTTTTATATGCATTTGTGTGAAAAGATAAAAAAAAAGATTAAAACGCAGGGTTTTGATAAGAAATAAAGAAGAGCGTGTACTTAAAGTTCCAGCATTCAAATTTATAGTAGACTAAGTCAAATTAAAATTGTTTTTAAAAATATTTGACAGTGATAGCAAACAAGCACGGGCACTACTGGTTAGACAATATTTTATAACAAATGATTTAGATTTATCAGCCGCTATTAAATATCCAGAATTATGTTAGGGCTAGGGTTTTTTTTATCTTTCTATATTAAAACTTTACAATTGTTGAGTGAACTTATAGAAACTCAACATTTAAAAAAAATGTTTATATGCTATAACCCTCAGATCAAAATGAACAATACCAGCATTTTCTGGAAACGTTTTTTTGACATGAGAATTTTTTTATATATGTGACTTGTTCGAGCTAGATGGATCTACGATAGCCTTTCAAGAATGGCTACATACATGTTTAACACACACATATTTTTGTTTTGATTGAGCAGGGCTGGTTTCATGTCTTAAATCAACTATCATATTTTTACAAATAATTTAAATCCGAGAAATATAGAATTCGATCTGAGATTTAATAACCAGGAATGTTTAATTAGTGAGGATAAAAAGGGCCAGAAAATAGTTTATACTGGAATTTTGAGGCTACGGAATATAGATGTGCATGTACCTGATATTGAAAGATACACAGAAAACTGTAAATTAGAGATTATTCTTTTCTAGGGTATATATCTGAGAAGATTAGTTATGTAAATTCTGTGATGAATAAATTGAAGATTTATGCCATTTATTTTGGGAGTGTCGTTTTACACAATTTTTTTGGAAGGAATTTTTAAAAGGTATTTTGCATGGGAAGCAAGTGACAAAAATGATATATTTTTCGGAACGGAGAATATGAAAGAGAGCTTACAGATTTTCTCGGCCAAAAGATTTATTTCGTGATTTGCAGAAACAATACCTTTATTTCATGAGTTCAAGATGTACATTGAGAATGTAAAAAAAAAAAGAATATATTGTTACTAAGTAAAACGGAAAATGGACTGGATGGAAATATATTTGTTGGATGTTTGTTATTTTTGTCTATTTTTATCATTTTGTGTAATGATGGGTATGCAGACCAACACCAGGTTTTTGGTCGGGGTTGATTTGCTGTTGGTGGCCCAGAGTCGGAAACAATGCGCCAGCACTGGTCAGCACTGGTTTGTGGTCTCTTGTTTGCGTACGATAACGGTTTGTCATTGTTTCAGATCAGCAGTTATGATTTGTTAGAATTTGTATTGATAATAATAATTAATAATTTGTATACATGTATGAATATTTTGATATTGTAAATAACAATATTTGCAAAGAAGAAAAAAAGAGAAAAAAACCCGTTTTATTTATGTAGTCTAACCATGGTATTCGTGAAACGTAAGCATGTTATTCATGAAATGTAGACATTTTATCCATGATTATAATCATGTGTTTCATGAAATATAAAAGTTATATTCATGAAGTTAAAAAATGTTATTTATGAAATGTAAACATGTTATTCATTAAATGTTATTATTTTATTCATGTAATGTGATTATGTTATTCATGAAATGCAAAAGTTTTATTCATTAAGTATTATCATGTTTTACCTGAAATGTCAACAAAATTAATGAAGTATAATCATGTTATTCATGAATTTTAATAATGTTATTCGTAAAATGTAATGAGGTCTTTTGTGACTATGATTATATTATTGTTAAATGTAATAATTTTATTCATGAAAGTTAATTATTGATGATATATAATCATGGTATTCATGGAATGTCATATTCTGATATGTTCACAGGTTATACATGAAATGTAATCAGAGGTGGTTCTATATCCGGGCATAATATGAAAAAATTATACAACCTATCGCTGTATAATTGCAAGTATGAGTGTATGAGAGATAGTTCATGTGTTTCGTTTGACTTCAGTCCAACTATCTGTTTCTTATCGGAATACAGGTATAATGATGTCAGTAGCACAGCTCGTGGAGAAAATGGACCATATGATCTGTATGAAAAGAAGGATTTTAAAACAAGTAAATGTCGCTAAAATATATGCAAACAGTGTTCACTCTAGTGCTGTTTAAATATATTATTCTTGATTTAAAATATATGATTAGCTAATTACCTACCACAGAATATTATATGCAAGATGTATTTTTAGAACGTTCTTGGAAACGTTTGTATACAGTATCAGCAGTACATGACGTAACACAAATAAGAATAAACGCTGTGCCTGTCTATCACACTGATAAAGGTTAATAATTTACAATAGATATACGTTTGATTTTGAAACATTTTGACTATACAGCCAGGGCTCTGTTTTTTACCTGTCGTTACAAGTAATTTCGTATTATAATTTGAAGTGGGTCGATCTCTACTTGAGTGGGAAATGCCATTTTTGCACACACATGCATTTGCACAAATGCACTCGCATTGTTGGGGCATGCAAACCTCCCAACTAAACACCCATCCACTCATTTACACAAGCATAGCGACATACATTTGAAGAAAATATTATTTTTTCTTTGTAGACATTGCATATGCCGACGTTGCTACAGTGATGGTCAAATTTGAAGGTAGGTTCTGTTGTAAATTTATTAATATCACACTTTAATTCTCAATAAAATTTAATATTGGTGAGACTAAAAAGGTACAAGTGCCACCCCCCCCCAACTCTTCCAAACAAATATTAAGTATGATAGGAACAAAATAAAAATGATAAATACCATTACAGGTGAATACTACTAGTACTGCCAATTATTAGAAGACTCATGACAAAGTATTCAGCAGTTTATATCGGTTAGTGGTGATAACATATTCTTGGATAGCCAGATTTATTATAAAGTTGTTAGTACCATTACTGATGCCATATAAAAGAACATGAACAGTGAATTCATAATTGCTACGTATTGGGCATTAGAGAAAAGAAATAGATGTTGTCTCTGAGAGACCACATTCACAGTTTTCATTCTCTATTATATTTATATCAAATCAATTTTGTTGCAATTTGCTGCATCTCATCCCTAAAAGTGTCATTATTATTTTGAACTGTCGGTTTCCAAGATAGTAATATATGTTAGATGTTTGCTTACGTTCCGCTAAGTACGTTTTCAGCAACAGGTTTCAAGATGTTTTTTATTTTATTCCAATTTTTTTCAGAATAAAGTCATAGAGGGAAAGAGTGATTTTCTGTATGTTTCTGTTTTGAACGTGGGGCAAGATAAATTTGAGCGATTTCTCAGGGGATAACGAGCTTTAACTCTGCTTTCTACAGTTTCTGGAAAGTGCGAAAGGAGATAAGATGGTGCCCTATGATGTATTATATTGGAATTTAAAATAGTCATCCTATTTTGTCTTCTGTCGCTTAATCTTTGCCATGACAGTTCTTGGTATATATTGCGTTGGTTGAGGTGCACCAAATTGTGCCACTCGCATTCTTCCCGGCTGGTTTCTGTATAGATCTATCTGTGTCAGGTTTTTCTAGGACGTATTACGATATGAAATATCGTCATATTCTAGAATGCTATGGGCATACAAAAATATATTGTTCCTAGTAATTTTCAGCTAGGTGTGTGGGATATCCAAGCGTTTACTTGCTTTTCTACATATATAATCAATTTAACAAGATTAGATTGAATAATGACCCCTAAATGTTTATATTGAAATACGTTATCTAAATCGTGATTATAAAGTTTATCATGTGTATTACCTGGATAGCTAACAAACATATATTTTTTTATCGACACTTAATTTGATTTACCATTGATTTGTCAACGTTTTTATTATTCCCAAGTCACTATTAACCCTTTCACCACGGGTGGCGCCGAAAGGCGACCACCTGGCAGACTGCGGATAGCGCTTTTTGGCGACATCAGTAATTACTGTTTTTAATTTGAAAAAAAATTAATTCAGCGCTCAGGCATTTTATAACGTTATAATTCAGCGGTAAAAGGGTTAAGGATATTTTTTTTGATCCCGCCGTCAATGTTAGACGAAATGTGCTTTAGGTTGTCGTCTGTGAATAAACTAAGGTTACTCCCAACACTCACCCGTGAGCAACGCCGATATTTTTGTTGTGTTAGTCTGAGCTACATCCCTGCAAAACAACAGACTGACTCAGATAACTCTCAAACCAACGCAACAAAGCACCGTCTTTTCTAATACGATTTAGTTTATTGCATATAGACCATGGGCTGAAAGTCGAAACCTTTCCCCCTGGTTTTTTTTGTAGGCCATATATTTCTTTAACCTCACTATGCTCCAAGTTACTGTCAGGTGGTCTGAAGAATTTCTATGCATGGACAAGGTCACCAGAGGTTAGGGTGGTATAAAAATAAATAGGTCAAAATCCAATCAGAGTACACATGGTGCCGTGGGTAGGTGTTGGGTTTCATAGAGTTATCCCAAGGTCATGGTAAGGTCATCTCAAGGTCATAGCAAGGAGGGGAGTACAGGCGGGCCCAAGGTCTAATATGTATTGTGAAGGATATTTAAACGAACCAGCATTGTATTTTAATGGTTTATTAGGGTTAGGGTTGGGGTTGGTCAAAACATAATGTGTGTAATGTAAGTATGTATATATCACAGTGACATGCATATACATACACAGCAGAAACATACATACCAAAGTCATCAATAATAGAATATGCCGGGCAATTTGGCCTACAATGTCACTTTATACACGGATATATCAAATAAAAAACGTACGCAGTGTGCTGAGGAGGCAAACATTACATATATAAACATGTCTTTCTCTTTGACCACGCCTCACACAAGAAAATCAGTGTTTCTCGCAAACATTTGGTGATCAAAAAAGTAAATTTTTGTTCTAAATTGAAATTAATAAAATTGACGTTATTACGCATAATATTGTTTATATAACCAACTCATATATCGGAAAATACATTACCTTTTAACAAGAAGTGATATTCATCTTCGACTTTGCAAATTAAACAGACACGCTCTTCCAGTTTCAGAGAGCATGTCTGTTCAGTTGCCTCATCTCTAACTCTCTGTCTACGGCCTGTTTCTACTGTCAAAGGTAAAATTCCACAACAAAATTGAGCAAAAGTAATTCTGTGAGGTTTAGGTAGTGAAGGGGAAACGTGATCTGGTATAGGAAAATTTTCTTTAAGTGTGATATATTTCCTCAATTTCGGTTTATTTGAAATACTCTACCTCCATTGATAAAGAAGTGTTATGTTTTACATTTGAAATACCACATAATGTACTAAAAAAATCTTCTAATCGTCAATGTATAATACAATGTGATCATTTCTAGTCTAAGCTTAGTATTTACGACACTTTCTTTGACTATACTGTAATATTTGCCAGTATACCACAGTAATGGAATACAATCATAAATAACGGGAACAGCATATAGCAGAATTTAGAGTGTATATTCTAGTCTACCTCAGTTTTCTAACAACAGAAAAAAGAATTGAGTATATAATGTGTTGTGATATATAAATAATAAACATATAAAGGCACCTAATAAATAAGTGAAAATTGTAATTAACGACTATAATTTAATTATGAGACTTTGTTCAACACAATATAGATGTTCACAGAATAGAAAATTGTTACATTTACAAAATAAGCTATTGCATATAATTTTGCCTACACACAAATAGTAAAAAAATAGACTATTTCCTTGATTACACTTGTGTATTTTGCAATGCAGAAGCGGGCTTTTTTTTCTCGAATGTACATATGAATATCAGTCAGTCATTCTATTAGGCGATGAAGAACTGATATTAGGTTTTAAGGGTGGGAAATATACATTATTAAATATGATTATATTAGGTGCTAAAATTGTTATATATTGTTGAATATGTCAACATTGAAGAACATTTTATAAAAACATATATTCTAATTAAAACAAATATTTTCTCAAGAAAAATATACAGCAAAAATCACTAACATATGTGAGGTCTTTCTGGATACATAGATTTTTTTTATCTCAATGAGCTAACTCCATGTCTCAGCAGGCATAGATGAAACGTTGGTGTTGTGTACATTACACGTTGGCCTGGTGTTGTTTTGATTTCCACCACATACGGTGCTGGCATGGCATTGAAGCATTGTGTTCATGCTTTTTGTTTGACGAAAACGTTGTTTTCTTGTTTGGCCATAAATATATTACTAGTAGTATTACGTTTTGTAATGCTAATAATATAATGAACACGGTTTACTATACAATAGGTTTTCTGTGGTTTTTTTCGCATGTATGGTCTTTTTTACGTACTGTTTTCTGCAATCATTGCAAAATAAATGGAGTTTAAATTGATGTATGTATATTATATCGGGAAATGTGACAGACTTAGTCACATTTCCATGTTTATCAAACTACTCACTCTACTCGAAACGAATATTCCATTCATACATATAACTGTAATTTGGTTGTAGGTGCAAGAATACCCCTCTCCTAGTAACCAATTCAGAGCCATCAGTCTGAATAATTACATATGTCTCTTGGTTGTTTCATAATATTGGACGGGAAAGTTGGGGCAACATACTATTTACCAGATATATAAATATACTGTGTACTAACAATTTAGTCCAATTCTTTAGATTATTTAGTATACTTCTTTTTTCAGAAATGAAGTGTGATGTTTCCGCTATAGCTTTTTCTAACGTGACCTCAGATATTCAGATGCAATACGAGGAAACAGTTCTTGTTCAGTGTGACTACGGGTTCAGAACGAACGATTCCCAAACAAATTATAACATTGAATGTCTGTTCAATGGCATTGTATCACCTATTCAGCAATGCAATGGTAAGAAGGTCTTTTCTGCTAATTAAAGTCATTTTTACTCCGTCTTATCAGCCAAAAAAATCACTGTTTTTTGGAAACATAATATATGTTTGAACATCAAGATTTGCAAATGGTTGGTCTCAAATTAAACAAATAGGAGTATTTTTTACCCACATACAGTGGGTAAAAATAAGATTATCTAACTTAGCAGTTTAAAGGTTAAATACAATCAAGTGTAGAATTACTTTCCATCGGATAATCTTTTAATAAAGTTTTTTTTTCTAATTATGCACAATTTTGTTACAAACTATATATATGCACAATGTTTTGTGGGAGATGCAACGATAGTTAATTGTTAATATAAAATTTATATAATTAAATTATATTAAATGATAAAAAAAAATGAAATGAATCGGGCTTTAGGCCACCTTTGTGCACATATAGGCTAAACTGGGCCAGGAGAACCTCCTGAAGATTGAGCTGACACTGTCCTCCAGACACAGGATTCGAAATTCGAGCCTCGGTCACGGAGGCTCCCCACAATACTGACTTTCACACGTGGATGAGGAAGAAACGTTTTTTGTTTCTTTCAAACCGCCGAGACCGGGAACCGAACCCCGAACTCTAGCGTGAAAGGCAGCGGTGCTAACCACCACCCTTGGGCCCCCGCCCATAATAAATGATAACGGGTGTCACCCACTTTACCAATGAGTGTGACGGCACTGCAGTGTGAAACTGCACACAGCAATGTCAGTGCGAGTTTATATGATTAAATAATACTTAATGATAAATGGTAACTTACTTTTGAAACTAAAACAGCGAGATACGTGTTCAATACATGTCATTTTTTATGCAGGGTGGAAACGTTCTTTTCGGTGTCAGGAAAAATAAGTTGAAAAAAAGGGTTGATTATTTTTTTTCACAACGAAGCTTTTATAATAGTTGTGGTGGATAGCCATATGATAATAAATGCGACGAAAAAAGATATTGCATTGATTTTAAACCAGCTTAAATATTTACAGACATTGTATCATTTTACATTCATTGTCAAATACTATTTTTCACATAATTCCCACTTTGCCATTTTTTTAGTAAATCAGAATTACCAAGTAATCTACTATTAATATAGTCACGCATCCACACGGTTTGCTGAGATAAATGTTTG
Organism: Flabesymbios commensalis; assembly: GCA_964017125.1. Classification (NCBI taxonomy): domain Eukaryota; kingdom Metazoa; phylum Annelida; class Polychaeta; order Terebellida; family Flabelligeridae; genus Flabesymbios; species Flabesymbios commensalis. The sequence continues at coordinate 22,890 of CAXHKU010000617.1, forward strand.
TTACGCCATCCTAACAATCTTTATACACATGGTATATTTGTGTAATTGTGAATATGTAGGCTTCATAAATATATGCTACTTCTGCCGCATGAAATGATAAATTAAATCAGCCCAAATTTCAGTGTGGGGACCTTATTTACACGTCAGAATGTCTCTAGACATCAGCCAACCTCTGACGTCTAAAGTCTGAAATAATAAAATATGTGTAACGGCCGTGACCCATGACATAGCTTTTCAAATGCAGCGGGAAAGCTAAGTAAGTCATTACTAATTACCTCAAATTGGTATTTTGGTAAAGATTAGGAAATCTTCAAGGTTATTATACTAATAATTGTAAATATGCTACATCACCTTATCAGGGTTAGTATACTGATAATTGTCATTGTGTTGTATAAGCTGTTCCGTGTCCAGAGTTAAGTGTACTTAACACACTGTCAGAAAACTATACAGGCGTCTATGGTACAATGAATGCTGTCACCTGTTCGTCTACATACGCCGTCAATGGGGAACCATCAGATTTCACGGAATATGTGAGTTACTGTAATGCGACGGCTGAATGGAATGACACCAGGGAATGTCTACGTAAGTTTGTCGAAAAAACATATTATGTCAGGTACTGTAAAAGGAACATATTATGTCAGTTACTGTAAACCCAGTGTTGGCAATATTAACAACCCGGGGAAAACGCAGGCTGGGCAATAATACATTTTTAGCTCAGGTGGGCAATAATGAGCAATAATAAAAATTATAAAAAAAGTATATATTTTATTAGAATCAAACATTTACCTATAATCAGAGAATTGATAAGGCTGGTCCCAAGTGGGAATAATTGGCAATATTTAAACTATTAAAAACATAATGGGAAATAATAAAGGCTAGAATCAAACATTTATCAATAAGTAAATATAACTTATGCTTCCCATCTCATTGTTCATTTCATTAATTAAATTTAAATATTTATCCGGGCCGGACTAAAATGCTTTTTACCCCAAGTGGGCAATAATGGGCAATAATAAAAAATGTTTAAGAATATTCTTTTAGGTGGACTATAATGAAACATTTATCAATAAGTAAATATAAGTGATGATTCTCATCTCATCCATCATTCTCATCCAGGTGACCTATACGTATGAAGATGCCATAACGTGTGACATTTATTTAGCATGTTTTCGTGTGTCTGAACACTTTACGAACAAGTAGTCCCTGGGGTACTGAATGTAGGCCATGCAGGAGTGCCCTTACTTTTGAATGCGCATTTCTCAGGTTTTATTGATGGATCTAAGTAAGTGTTTTCGGTTTTGAGTGCCTTCCAGTGAAATTTACGATTTAATTTACCCAGTAGTTAAAAAACCTGATATTATTTAACCCTTTGACTTCCAGGCCGGAGTGCATGCCAGGATCCAGATATACTGGTGTAGGAGTTCTATTTTTCGTCATTTGAAGCTGGAATTGCTAACGCAATTTCCAGCTTTAAATGACGAAAAATACATAAATGTAGTATATATTTGACGAAAATTTGTGTCATTTTATGGTTACGTTCATTGACGAATGACGACGGAAATTTCCGTCATGTATGGTAGTGAAAAGGTTAAGCAGAAAAAGGCCAATTGCTTAGGCTACTGCATCATGTTATGCAATCAGAGAGACGTCCTCTCCGTAACTAGGGTTATGGTTACGTAATCTGTTGACGCCAGTTGACGTGAACTTTCTATTGACAAGAGTTCGGACAGTTAATTCCTTTGCTTCATACACACAATGCACTATCACAATGCTGGTACACTGCTACGCTCTGTTTTCGACGCTGCCCCAATGGTAAAACAACACTGGTCAGTCTGTGCTCACTTTTCCCCTATACTTCTTGGCGAACAGAAAACTTCCTTTAATCTCACATGCCTACATGTTACACTGAAAAAAATGTTATTGTGTCCTAGGGTTTGTATTTACATTATTTAAAAGTCTGTGATAATGTTATGTTCCACTTTCCATCAGTTTATAATAAATACTATTTTTATCTAAATTAAATACGGTTAGATAACTTATTAGTGGCAGCTTACTTCTATGTCTGAAAATAAATTATATCAGATGAGGATATATTGTGAAGTTAGTTTGTGCCATGAACCACTCACATCTATATTCCCATCCATTGATTTAAATTAAAGCTTGATAAAATATGTTGTTGTTAATATCAATTTAAATTAGCCAAATAAAAAAATTAGCCAAATAAATTAATATGTTTTATTGCACACAGATTGAACATATAAAGGATCAGGGGATTCAAATGAGATAGTGTATTTACATGGAGAGTATATGCAGATGCTCAATTTTGCCCATTATTGCCCATTAAAACCTGTATTTATCTATACTGCCCATTATTGCCCACTGGGCCGGGTAATATTAACATTACCCGAGTTTTTGCCAACCCTGTGCAAACATAACATATTATGTCAGTTACTGTAAACATAACATAATAAATCAGGTACTGTAAACATAATATATCATGTCAGTTACTGTAAACACAGCATTTTATGTTAGTTACTGTAAACATATTATGTCAGCTACTCTTCTATTAACATACTATGTCAGTTACAGTAAGCACACCATATTATGTTAGATATTGTAAATATAACATATTATGTCAGTTATTTTAAACACAGAATATTACGCTAGTTACTGTGAACATAATATATTATGTTAGTGGTTGTAATACGTCGGGTGGCTGACATGTCTATGTAAGTCTGAAATCACCGCATACTATTTCAATTACTGTACACAGACCAGTATGTCAGTTACTGTAAACAAGTCATGTCAATTAGTATGAACGTAATGTACTATAACTGTCAGCTACTGTAAATATAGGATATTATGTCAACTACAGCAAGCATAACATATTATGCCAAATACTGGAGCTATACCATATTATGTCAGCTAGTTTAAGCATAACATATTATGTTAGTTACTGCAATAATAACATACAGACAGGCCTCGGAGATCCGTCCTCTGATGTTTCGTCAATCTCTACATTCGTCACGATTTTGACAGGAGCGGATCTGCCCAATAAATGTTTGCTTCCATGTTCTACCATTCCGATGTGCGCCCCCGTCATCAAATCTCGGGGACGAAAGGGTTAAATCAATGCATAGGTGACCCGCTGTTCTGTCGCAGTCCGTAACGATAATTGCGTGAACACAATTTATTTATACAGCGATTGTGGCATTTCAGGTGTCGCTCTCATAGCATTTCCCCAACACCGGCTTAATGCATTTAAAATGCAAGGGATTAGTGGGAGGCCAATTGGCAAATAAAACAAGGCAGACACATGTTCACAAGGTGAACACTGGTGTAATGTTGGGCCACTGCCATTGGCACCCAAAAAAAGACGAACCGCTCGTTCTACATAACACTTTTTAATGACAGTAATACAATACGATGGACCAGTGTTGCTTTAGTATAAAACGAGTGTCAAAGACATTGGGCCAACGTTAAAATGACATTGTGTCAATGTCTCAAGTTTACTGGGTCAAAGCCAACATCTCCCACGTTGAAACATTATTGAGTCATACTTAAGACAAAAATTTCGTGTGTTATAGCCGCTAGTTGAGCGGATAAAGATTAATTAATTCGACCTTAATATGTCTGTTGTAGATTTATCGGTACCAGAATCTGTGATTTCGTATGCAATATATTATTTTAAAAAACGATTAACTAAATCTAAGTATTCAACAATTTCTCAATTTATATATGATCGCTTGGAACAGATCACAATTATTCACGTTGTCAACTATGTTGAACACATTAATTCATAGATTATGCTTTATAAAGCTGTGAATACCTTTTGTTTCGGATATCTGAGCGTTGAATGTTTTTACAATTGTAACGAGATGTGAAACCCTACAAAGACAGGAAGACAATAATCGCATGACCGGCAACATGAAGGTCGATGGAATAAGCCACCCGCCCGACTAATGCCATGCATGGTGCTATACATAGTGAGATCGATGGGTTAAAATGATAGTGTGCTAAGTGACATTTGGGGCCTTTAGAATAATAACCAGCTAAGTCATCTATAATATGTATAAAGTTTGAATTTATTCCAAATTCAGGCTAAAACAACAGATCAAGTCGAATTAGCACATTGTTATTCTCGTGAAAAGGAGCACATATCAGCATAATATATGTTCAGCACAGGACCAATTCGACTTGACACATTGTTATTCTGGTGTTATATGCTTAAATGGGCTCTGTTTCTGGGACAAAAACGGTGCAAGTGCACTTAGCGCATTCTTATTCTGAGACTTGTGGAGACAACACAGGGGAAATGTCTGGACTTAGTTTATTGTTGATCTAGGGACAATCTCTGTATATTCTGTGTTCCTGGTGCAACAATGCGCTAAGTCAACTTGGTGTCTTGTTGATCCCAATTTTGCTTCTGTAAATCACTTTTGCAGGTAAAAATATACTGTGATAACTTCACTTGATCTACTGTCAAATTCCAATCGCTGTGTATTTCATCATTATAAGTCCAAGTCTACATGCTGATAAGTGGATTTAGCAGACTGTAGTTCTAAGCAAAGAGATAAACACAATTTCGCTGTCAAGTCGACTTGACCCACTATTGTTTTAGACCATCGAAATGTGTTGATTTGATCATGGCGATCTGTCAACACCTGAGTTCATTGTGATATTGCTTGGAGTCATTTCAATTATAATATAAAAACATCATAGATTCGCTTAAATTAATAATTGAAACTGATTAAAGAAATTATTTTTTTATTCTTCTACTGTGATAAACAAATTATGTGTTTAAAAGACACAGTTGGTTTATGGTTGTCATTTAAATGTCATCATATGTTACTGACTTTTTTCATAAATAATGTCAAAATGTATAAATCTTATTAAAAAATAATCATGTAAATATATTTGAAATAATACAATTATATCTGTTTCACATAGCCATTAAATATTATTATGTTGTTGGTATAAACATATTTATTTGGATTTCCAAGTAGCACAAGTGCTAATACAAAGGATTTAAAAATTATTATGTTGTGATTGTTTTAGCACAACTGATACATGAAGGCCTATTAATATAACAATATTACCATATAAATTGGATATATATATCCTCTGTTCCAACACTGCTTGTAGGGGGTGGGGGAGCTGCTCCGTAACTCCGTCATATTCGAAGTTCCGTCATATTTCTTGGGAACAGATGATGACGGAACATCGAGGTCTCTCTGTATTATGTCAGTTAATATAATCATAACATATTATGTCAGCCACTGCTAGCATAACATATTATGTTAGTTACAGCAATAATAACATATTTTGACAGTTACTGCAATACATAATATATCAGTGGCCAAACTGACACCACAGAATACTTACGCATGTCTGTTATTATAACATATTATTTTCATTCTAACATAAACAAGCCAACGACTACAACAATATACTTACATTAATAGTGTATTTGTGCTAGCTAGTCTCAATAAATATCCCGATCCAAAATCATTATTTGGAAATAAAACGTTTTCTTATCAAAATAATTTATTTTGAGAAGTATCTTTGTGCAAAAATATATATAATGTTTTGTCATCCTTTGTTGCGTTTGGCTGCCGCAACCCACAACTTCATGTAAAATTGTACAATTTGAAACAAAATATATGTAAAATCTAGAAATTTAATGCATATTCTTCTTCAAAACTAGTTCTTTTAAGGAGACATGAAAAGGTTGAAAACATATCCACAGACGCAACTACCACGTTAAGGGTGAACATGTGGAAACTTGTGTAGTATGATACTGATAAAAAAAAATTGTGGTATAATTCCAGCTGCCAACTGTCCCAGCTTGTCTCCCATTAACACCACGACCACAGTACTGGTAGGTGCTAGGGGCCAATCTGTGACATTTACATGTCTGGAATATCATGCAGTTGTTGATGGAGGCAATACAACATTCAGTAGTTACTGTGACTATACATCGACCTGGACAGGGGTTGAAATTTGTGAATGTGAGTAGGCTACTTAATTCTTATATAAAAACATGACAATCGGGTATAAATAGGATACAACTGAAAATTATATCATTTTTTTGTTTTTTTGAATGCTTTTAAGTATTTAAACTCAGAAAATTGATAAATTATACATAAATAAATAGTTTACATAAGTGTCTTACGTTATTTATTTTTCAAGTTATTATTTATATCTCATTTTACTATTTTTTAATTTATATTTTATATTTCCCCTTGTGATTTATTTCATCTTTGGTATCTGTTATGTATAGTATTTACATGGTGATGTATCTTGTACTATACAATAACTCTTTATTACATACAAAACTTAGACAATCAAGATTGAGCATGTATAGTAGAAATAGAAAAATACCATTTACAGCACACATTACAGCCCACATTAGTTCTCAACTGCGGTATTTCTATATTCGTTTCACTCATCAACCCGACATCTGATATGTTTCAGTGTCCAGAATAAAGATCATGTTTTAACTACTGTGTGTTTGATGTTGTGTGTCCAGTACGTGTTCAGAAAGCATTTTCAGTCAGAGCGCAGATAGGAACCCACGTAAATAAAATGACAACGGCTGGTGGGGGAGTCAAATAGTTAATCCTACAAGTCCAGACAGCCACACACATAAATATTTTTATAACCATTATCTTTCTTGTAATCTTCCTTAACAATATATATATATATATATATATATATATATATATATATATATATATATATATATATATATATGTCACGGGTAGGAATTAATTTTCCGGCTCGCTGCAAATCACACTTCCGTGACTTCATTTTCGTGGGTTGAGGATCCGAAACTCAAGCTTTTAAGGGCATAGGCAGGGGGTGGACCAGATGGCTGGTGGCGTTGCCATGGCATCAACACATAAACAAAGGGTATCTCTGCACAGTCTTTATTCACATGTATTCTGTAATAATCATGAACAGTCAATGGTAAATAACTGCAGCTTCACGCTGCCAGATAAAATGAGAAGTGACTAAAAATTGACGACGGAGACGCACGATTGCGCGCGGTTTCCTCCCAGCCAATCACATTCTTTCAGCATCAACAAAATCCGAAACATGGTAAATG
>CAXHKU010000618.1:0-63602 GCA_964017125.1 Flabesymbios commensalis
TACAAAACTACATGGAAAACGGTTGAGAATTGACGTCTGAATTGACGTCTAAATGAATAACTTTTAATAATAGTCAATCAAATTTCACACCAAGCTCATTAATAACTTCTGCAATAATTAATCAAACTTCGCCAAATTTACACGGCACTTGCCGTAATACCAGCCGATGGTGCCTACAAAACTACATCGAAAACGGTTGAGAATTGACGTCTGAATTAACGTCTAAATGAATAACTTTTAATAATACTCGATCAAATTTCACACCAATCTCTTTAATAATTTTTGCAGTAATAAATCAAACTTCGCAAAATTTACATTAATCAAACTTCGCCAAATTTACAGGGAAGTTGCCGTAATAACAGCCGATGTTGCCTACAAAACTACATGGAAAACGGTTGGGAATTGACGTCTGAATTGACGTCTAAATGAATAATTTTTAATAATACTCAATCAAATTTCACACCAATTTCATTATATAACTTTTGCAGTAATTAATCAAACTTCGCCAATTTTACAGGGCAGTTGCCGTAATACCAGCCGATGGTGCCTGCAAAACTACATGGAAAACGGTTGAGAATTGACGTCTGTATTGACGTCTAAATGAATAACTTTTAATAATCCTCAATCAAATTTCACACCAATTTCATTATATAACTTTCGCAGTAATTTATCAAACTTCGCCAAATTTACAGGGAAGTTGCCGTAATACCAGCCGATAGTGTCTGCAAAACTAAATGGAAAACAGTTGAGAAGTGACGTCTGAATTGACGTTTAAATGAATAACTTTTAATAATACTCGATCAAATTTCACACCAATCTCTTTAATAATTGTTGCAGTAATAAATCAAACTTCGCAAAGTTCACATTAATCAAACTTCGCGAAATTTACAGGGAAGTTGCCTTAATAACAGCCGATGTTGCCTACAAAACTACATGGAAAACGGTTGAGAATTGACGTCTGAATTGACGTCTAAATGAATAACTTTTAATAATAGTCAATCAAATTTCACACCAAGCTCATTAATAACTTCTGCAATAATTAATCAAACTTCGCCAAATTTACACGGCACTTGCCGTAATACCAGCCGATGGTGCCTGCAAAACTACATCGAAAACGGTTGAGAATTGACGTCTGAATTGACGTCCAAATGAATAACTTTTAATAATACTCGATCAAATTTCACACCAATCTCTTTAATAATTTTTGCAGTAATAAATCAAACTTCGCAAAATTTACATTCATCAAACTTCGCCAAATTTACAGGGAAGTTGCCGTAATACCAGCCGATGGTGCCTGCAAAACTACATGGAAAACGGTTGAGAATTGACGTCTGTATTGACGTCTAAATGAATAACTTTTAATAATCCTCAATCAAATTTCATACCAATTTCATTATATAACTTTCGCAGTAATTTATCAAACTTCGCCAAATTTACAGGGAAGTTGCCGTAATACCAGCCGATAGTGTCTGCAAAACTACATGGAAAACAGTTGAGAAGTGACGTCTGAATTGACGTTTAAATGAATAACTTTTAATAATACTCGATCAAATTTCACACCAATCTCTTTAATAATTGTTGCAGTAATAAATCAAACTTCGCAAAGTTTACATTAATAAAACTTCGCGAAATTTACAGGGAAGTTGCTTTAATAACAGCCGATGTTGCCTACAAAACTACATGGAAAACGGTTGAGAATTGACGTCTGAATTGACGTCTAAATGAATAACTTTTAATAATAGTCAATCAAATTTCACACCAAGCTCATTAATAACTTCTGCAATAATTAATCAAACTTCGCCAAATTTACACGGCACTTGCCGTAATACCAGCCGATGGTGCCTGCAAAACTACATCGAAAACGGTTGAGAATTGACGTCTGAATTGACGTCCAAATGAATAACTTTTAATAATACTCGATCAAATTTCACACCAATCTCTTTAATAATTTTTGCAGTAATAAATCAAACTTCGCAAAATTTACATTAATCAAACTTCGCCAAATTTACAGGGAAGTTGCCGTAATAACAGCCGATGTTGCCTACAAAACTACATGGAAAACGGTTGAGAATTGACGTCTGAATTGACGTCTAAATGAATAACTTTTAATAATAATCAATCAAATTTCACACCAATTTCATTATATAACTTTTGCAGTAATTAATCAAACTTCGCCAATTTTACAGGGCAGTTGCCGTAATACCAGCCGATGGTGCCTGCAAAACTACATGGAAAACGGTTGAGAATTGACGTCTGTATTGACGTCTAAATGAATAACTTTTAATAATCCTCAATCAAATTTCACACCAATTTATTATATAACTTTTGCAGTAATTTATCAAACTTCGCCAAATTTACAGGGAAGTTGCCGTAATACCAGCCGATAGTGTCTGCAAAACTACATGGAAAACAGTTGAGAAGTGACGTCTGAATTGACGTTTAAATGAATAACTTTTAATAATACTCGATCAAATTTCACACTAATCTCTTTAATAATTGTCGCAGTAATAAATCAAACTTCGCAAAGTTCACATTAATCAAACTTCGCGAAATTTACAGGGAAGTTGCCTTAATAACAGCCGATGTTGCCTACAAAACTACATGGAAAACGGTTGAGAATTGACGTCTGAATTGACGTCTAAATGAATAACTTTTAATAATAGTCAATCAAATTTCACACCAAGCTCATTAATAACTTCTGCAATAATTAATCAAACTTCGCCAAATTTACACGGCACTTACCGTAATACCAGCCGATGGTGCCTGCAAAACTACATCGAAAACGGTTGAGAATTGACGTCTGAATTGACGTCCAAATGAATAACTTTTAATAATACTCGATCAAATTTCACACCAATCTCTTTAATAATTTTTGCAGTAATAAATCAAACTTCGCAAAATTTACATTCATCAAACTTCGCCAAATTTACAGGGAAGTTGCCGTAATAACAGCCGATGTTGCCTACAAAACTACATGGAAAACGGTTGAGAATTGACGTCTGAATTGACGTCTAAATGAATAACTTTTAATAATACTCAATCAAATTTCACACCAATTTCATTATATAACTTTTGCAGTAATTAATCAAACTTCGCCAAATTTACAGGGCAGTTGCCGTAATACCAGCCGATGGTGCCTGCAAAACTACATGGAAAACGGTTGAGAATTGACGTCTGTATTGACGTCTAAATGAATAACTTTTAATAATCCTCAATCAAATTTCAAACCAATCTCATTAATAACTTTTGCAGTAATTAATCAAACTTCGCCAAATTTACAGGGAAGTTGCCGTAATACCAGCCGATAGTGTCTGCAAAACTACATGGAAAACAGTTGAGAAGTGACGTCTGAATTGACGTTTAAATGAATAACTTTTAATAATACTGGATCAAATTTCACACCAATCTCTTTAATAATTGTTGCAGTAATAAATCAAACTTCGCAAAGTTTACATTAATCAAACTTCGCGAAATTTACAGGGAAGTTGCCTTAATAACAGCCGATGTTGCCTACAAAACTACATGGAAAACGGTTGAGAATTGACGCCTGAATTGACGTCTAAATGAATAACTTTTAATAATAGTCAATCAAATTTCACACCAAGCTCATTAAGAACTTCTGCAATAATTAATCAAACTTCGCCAAATTTACACGGCACTTGCCGTAATACCAGCCGATGGTGCCTGCAAAACTACATCGAAAACGGTTGAGAATTGACGTCTGAATTGACGTCTAAATGAATAACTTTTAATAACACTCGATCAAATTTCACACCAATCTCTTTAATAATTTTTGCAGTATTAAATCAAACTTCGCCAAATTTACATTAATCAAACTTCGCCAAATTTACAGGGAAGTTGCCGTAATAACAACCGATGTTGCCTACAAAACTACATGGAAAACGGTTGAGAATTGACGTCTGATTTGACGTCTAAATGAATAACTTTTAATAATACTCAATCAAATTTCACACCAATTTCATTATATAACTTTTGCAGTAATTAATCAAACTTCGCCAAATTTACAGGGCAGTTGCCGTAATACCAGCCGATGGTGCCTGCAAAACTACATGGAAAACGGTTGAGAATTGACGTCTGTATTGACGTCTAAATGAATAACTTTTAATAATCCTCAATCAAATTTCAAACCAATCTCATTAATAACTTTTGCAGTAATTAATCAAACTTCGCCAAATTTACAGGGAAGTTGCCGTAATACCAGCCGATAGTGTCTGCAAAACTACATGGAAAACAGTTGAGAAGTGACGTCTGAATTGACGTTTAAATGAATAACTTTTAATAATACTGGATCAAATTTCACACCAATCTCTTTAATAATTGTTGCAGTAATAAATCAAACTTCGCAAAGTTTACATTAATCAAACTTCGCGAAATTTACAGGGAAGTTGCCTTAATAACAGCCGATGTTGCCTACAAAACTACATGGAAAACGGTTGAGAATTGACGCCTGAATTGACGTCTAAATGAATAACTTTTAATAATAGTCAATCAAATTTCACACCAAGCTCATTAATAACTTCTGCAATAATTAATCAAACTTCGCCAAATTTACACGGCACTTGCCGTAATACCAGCCGATGGTGCCTGCAAAACTACATCGAAAACGGTTGAGAATTGACGTCTGAAGTGACGTCTAAATGAATAACTTTTAATAACACTCGATCAAATTTCACACCAATCTCTTTAATAATTTTTGCAGTATTAAATCAAACTTCGCAAAATTTACATTAATCAAACTTCGCCAAATTTACAGGGAAGTTGCCGTAATAACAGCCGATGTTGCCTACAAAACTACATGGAAAACGGTTGAGAATTGACGTCTGATTTGACGTCTAAATGAATAACTTTTAATAATACTCAATCAAATTTCACACCAATTTCATTATATAACTTTTGCAGTAATTAATCAAACTTCGCCAAATTTACAGGGCAGTTGCCGTAATACCAGCCGATGGTGCCTGCAAAACTACATGGAAAACGGTTGAGAATTGACGTCTGTATTAACGTCTAAATGAATAACTTTTAATAATCCTCAATCAAATTTCAAACCAATCTCATTAATAACTTTTGCAGTAATTAATCAAACTTCGCCAAATTTACAGGGAAGTTGCCGTAATACCAGCCGATAGTGTCTGCAAAACTACATGGAAAACAGTTGAGAAGTGACGTCTGAATTGACGTTTAAATGAATAACTTTTAATAATACTGGATCAAATTTCACACCAATCTCTTTAATAATTGTTGCAGTAATAAATCAAACTTCGCAAAGTTTACATTAATCAAACTTCGCGAAATTTACAGGGAAGTTGCCTTAATAACAGCCGATGTTGCCTACAAAACTACATGGAAAACGGTTGAGAATTGACGTCTGAATTGACGTCTAAATGAATAACTTTTAATAATAGTCAATCAAATTTCACACCAAGCTCATTAATAACTTCTGCAATAATTAATCAAACTTCGCCAAATTTACACGGCACTTGTCGTAATACCAGCCGATGGTGCCTGCAAAACTACATCGAAAACGGTTGAGAATTGACGTCTGAATTGACGTCTAAATGAATAACTTTTAATAATACTCGATCAAATTTCACACCAATCTCTTTAATAATTTTTGCAGTAATAAATCAAACTTCGCAAAATTTACATTAATCAAACTTCGCCAAATTTACAGGGAAGTTGCCGTAATAACAGCCGATGTTTCCTACAAAACTACATGGAAAACGGTTGAGAATTGACGTCTGAATTGACGTCTAAATGAATAACTTTTAATAATACTCAATCAAATTTCACACCAATTTCATTATATAACTTTTGCAGTAATTAATCAAACTTCGCCAAATTTACAGGGAAGTTGCCGTAATACCAGCCGATAGTGTCTGCAAAACTACATGGAAAACAGTTGAGAAGTGACGTCTGAATTGACGTTTAAATGAATAACTTTTAATAATACTCGATCAAATTTCACACCAATCTCTTTGATAATTGTTGCAGTAATAAATCAAACTTCGCAAAGTTTACATTAATCAAACTTCACGAAATTTACAGGGAAGTTGCCTTAATAACAGCCGATGTTGCCTACAAAACTACATGGAAAACGGTTGAGAATTGACGTCTGAATTGACGTCTAAATGAATAACTTTTAATAATAGTCAATCAAATTTCACACCAAGCTCATTAATAACTTCTGCAATAATTAATCAAACTTCGCGAAATTTACACGGCACTTGCCGTAATACCAGCCGATGGTGCCTGCAAAACTACATCGAAAACGGTTGAGAATTGACGTCTGAATTGACGTCTAAATGAATAACTTTTAATAATACTCGATCAAATTTCACACCAATCTCTTTAATAATTTTTGCAGTAATAAATCAAACTTCGCAAAATTTACATTAATCAAACTTCGCCAAATTTACAGGGAAGTTGCCGTAATAACAGCCGATGTTGCCTACAAAACTACATGGAAAACGGTTGAGAATTGACGTCTGAATTGACGTCTAAATGAATAACTTTTAATAATACTCAATCAAATTTCACACCAATTTCATTATATAACTTTTGCAGTAATTAATCAAACTTCGCCAAATTTACAGGGCAGTTGCCGTAATACCAGCCGATGGTGCCTGCAAAACTACATGGAAAACGGTTGAGAATTGACGTCTGTATTGACGTCTAAATGAATAACTTTTAATAATCGTCAATCAAATTTCAAACCAATCTCATTAATAACTTTTGCAGTAATTAATCAAACTTCGCCAAATTTACAGGGAAGTTGCCGTAATACCAGCCGATAGTGTCTGCAAAACTACATGGAAAACAGTTGAGAAGTGACGTCTGAATTGACGTTTAAATGAATAACTTTTAATAATACTGGATCAAATTTCACACCAATCCCTTTAATAATTGTTGCAGTAATAAATCAAACTTCGCAAAGTTTACATTAATCAAACTTCGCGAAATTTACAGGGAAGTTGCCTTAATAACAGCCGATGTTGCCTACAAAACTACATGGAAAACGGTTGAGAATTGACGTCTGAATTGACGTCTAAATGAATAACTTTTAATAATAGTCAATCAAATTTCACACCAAGCTCATTAATAACTTCTGCAATAATTAATCAAACTTCGCCAAATTTGCACGGCACTTGCCATAATACCAGCCGATGGTGCCTGCAAAATTACATCGAAAACGGTTGAGAATTAACGTCTGAATTGACGTCTAAATGAATAACTTTTAATAATACTCGATCAAATTTCACACCAATCTCTTTAATAATTTTTGCAGTATTAAATCAAACTTCGCAAAATTTACATTAATCAAACTTCGCCAAATTTACAGGGAAGTTGCCGTAATAACAGCCGATGTTGCCTACAAAACTACATGGAAAGCGGTTGAGAATTGACGTCTGAATTGACGTCTAAATGAATAACTTTCAATAATACTCAATCAAATTTCACACCAATTTCATTATATAACTTTTGCAGTAATTAATCAAACTTCGCCAAATTTACAGGGCAGTTGCCGTAATACCAGCCGATGGTGCCTGCAAAACTACATGGAAAACGGTTGAGAATTGACGTCTGTATTGACGTCTAAATGAATAACTTTTAATAATCCTCAATCAAATTTCAAACCAATCTCATTAATAACTTTTGCAGTAATTAATCAAACTTTGCCAAATTTACAGGGAAGTTGCCGTAATACCAGCCGATAGTGTCTGCAAAACTACATGGAAAACAGTTGAGACGTGACGTCTGAATTGACGTTTAAATGAATAACTTTTAATAATACTGGATCAAATTTCACACCAATCTCTTTAATAATTGTTGCAGTAATAAATCAAACTTCGCAAAGTTTGCATTAATCAAACTTTGCGAAATTTACAGGGAAGTTGCCTTAATAACAGCCGATGTTGCCTACAAAACTACATGGAAAACGGTTGAGAATTGACGTCTGAATTGACGTTTAAATGAATAACTTTTAATAATAGTCAATCAAATTTCACACCAAGCTCATTAATAACTTCTGCAATAATTAATCAAACTTCGCCAAATTTACACGGCACTTGCCGTAATACCAGCCGATGGTGCCTGCAAAACTACATCGAAAACGGTTGAGAATTGACGTCTGAATTGACGTCTAAATGAATAACTTTTAATAATACTCGATCAAATTTCACACCAATCTCTTTAATAATTTTTGCAGTATTAAATCAAACTTCGCAAAATTTACATTAATCAAACTTCGCCAAATTTACAGGGAAGTTGCCGTAATAACAGCCGATATTGCCTACAAAACTACATGGAAAACGGTTGAGAATTGACGTCTGAATTGACGTCTAAATGAATAACTTTTAATAATACTCAATCAAATTTCACACCAATTTCATTATATAACTTTTGCAGTAATTAATCAAACTTCGCCAAATTTGCAGGGAAGTTGCCGTAATACCAGCCGATAGTGTCTGCAAAACTACATGGAAAACAGTTGAGAAGTGACGTCTGAATTGACGTTTAAATGAATAACTTTTAATAATACTCGATCAAATTTCACACCAATCTCTTTAATAATTGTTGCAGTAATAAATCAAACTTCGCAAAGTTTACATTAATCAAACTTCGCGAAATTTACAGGGAAGTTGCCTTAATAACAGCCGATGTTGCCTACAAAACTACATGGAAAACGGTTGAGAATTGACGTCTGAATTGACGTCTAAATGAATAACTTTTAATAATAGTCAATCAAATTTCACACCAAGCTCATTAATAACTTCTGCAATAATTAATCAAACTTCGCCAAATTTACACGGCACTTGCCGTAATACCAGCCGATGGTGCCTGCAAAACTACATCGAAAACGGTTGAGCATTGACGTCTGAGTTGACGTCTAAATGAATAACTTTTAATAATACTCGATCAAATTTCACACCAATCTCTTTAATAATTTTTGCAGTAATAAACCAAACTTCGCAAAATTTACATTAATCAAACTTCGCAAAATTTACAGGGAAGTTGCCGTAATAACAGCCGATGTTGCCTACAAAACTACATGGAAAACGGTTGAGAATTGACGTCTGAATTGACGTCTAAATGAATAACTTTTAATAATCCTCAATCAAATTTCAAACCAATCTCATTAATAACTTTTGCAGTAATTAATCAAACTTCGCCAAATTTACAGGGAAGTTGCCGTAATACCAGCCGATAGTGTCTGCAAAACTACATGGAAAACAGTTGAGAAGTGACGTCTGAATTGACGTTTATATGAATAACTTTTAATAATACTGGATCAAATTTCACACCAATCTCTTTAATAATTGTTGCAGTAATAAATCAAACTTCGCAAAGTTTACATTAATCAAACTTTGCGAAATTTACAGGGAAGTTGCCTTAATAACAGCCGATGTTGCCTACAAAACTACATGGAAAACGGTTGAGAATTGACGTCTGAATTGACGTCTAAATGAATAACTTTTAATAATAGTCAATCAAATTTCACACCAAGCTCATTAATAACTTCTGCAATAATTAATCAAACTTCGCCAAATTTACACGGCACTTGCCGTAATACCAGCCGATGGTGCCTGCAAAACTACATCGAAAACGGTTGAGAATTGACGTCTGAATTGACGTCTAAATGAATAACTTTTAATAATACTCGATCAAATTTCACACCAATCTCTTTAATAATTTTTGCAGTATTAAATCAAACTTCGCAAAATTTACATTAATCAAACTCCGCCAAATTTACAGGGAAGTTGCCGTAATAACAGCCGATGTTGCCTACAAAACTACATGGAAAACGGTTGAGAATTGACGTCTCAATTGACGTCTAAATGAATAACTTTTAATAATACTTAATCAAATTTCACACCAATTTCATTATATAACTTTTGCAGTAATTAATCAAACTTCGCCAAATTTACAGGGAAGTCGCCGTAATACCAGCCGATGGTGCCTGCAAAACTACAAGGAAAACAGTTGAGAATTGACGTCTGTATTGACGTCTAAATGAATAACTTTTAATAATCCTCAATCAAATTTCAAACCAATCTCATTAATAACTTTTGCAGTAATTAATCAAACTTCGCCAAATTTACAGGGAAGCTGCCGTAATACCAGCCGATAGTGTCTGCAAAACTACATGGAAAACAGTTGAGAAGTGACGTCTGAATTGACGTTTAAATGAATAACTTTTAATAATACTGGATCAAATTTCACACCAATCTCTTTAATAATTTTTGCAGTATTAAATCAAACTTCGCAAAATTTACATTAATCAAACTTCGCCAAATTTACAGGGAAGTTGCCGTAATAACAGCCGATGTTGCCTACAAAACTACATGGAAAACGGTTGAGAATTGACGTCTGAATTGACGTCTAAATGAATAACTTTTAATAATACTCAATCAAATTTCACACCAATTTCATTATATAACTTTTGCAGTAATTAATCAAACTTCGCCAAATTTGCAGGGAAGTTGCCGTAATACCAGCCGATAGTGTCTGCAAAACTACATGGAAAACAGTTGAGAAGAGACGTCTGAATTGACGTTTAAATGAATAACTTTTAATAATACTTGATCAAATTTCACACCAATCTCTTTAATAATTGTTGCAGTAATAAATCAAACTTCGCAAAGTTTACATTAATCAAACTTCGCGAAATTTACAGGGAAGTTGCCTTAATAACAGCCGATGTTGCCTACAAAACTACATGGAAAACGGTTGAGAATTGACGTCTGAATTGACGTCTAAATGAATAACTTTTAATAATAGTCAATCAAATTTCACACCAAGCTCATTAATAACTTCTGCAATAATTAATCAAACTTCGCCAAATTTACACGGCACTTGCCGTAATACCAGCCGATGGTGCCTGCAAAACTACATCATAAACGGTTGAAAATTGACGTCTGAATTGACGTCTAAATGAATAACTTTTAATAATACTCGATCAAATTTCACACCAATCTCTTTAATAATTTTTGCAGTAATAAACCAAACTTCGCAAAATTTACATTAATCAAACTTCGCAAAATTTACAGGGAAGTTGCCGTAATAACAGCCGATGTTGCCTACAAAACTACATGGAAAACGGTTGAGAATTGACGTCTGAATTGACGTCTAAATGAATAAATTTTAATAATCCTCAATCAAATTTCAAACCAATCTCATTAATAACTTTTGCAGTAATTAATCAAACTTCGCCAAATTTACAGGGAAGTTGCCGTAATACCAGCCGATAGTGTCTGCAAAACTACATGGAAAACAGTTGAGAAGTGACGTCTGAATTGACGTTTATATGAATAACTTTTAATAATACTGGATCAAATTTCACACCAATCTCTTTAATAATTGTTGCAGTAATAAATCAAACTTCGCAAAGTTTACATTAATCAAACTTTGCGAAATTTACAGGGAAGTTGCCTTAATAACAGCCGATGTTGCCTACAAAACTACATGGAAAACGGTTGAGAATTGACGTCTGAATTGACGTCTAAATGAATAACTTTTGATAATAGTCAATCAAATTTCACACCAAGCTCATTAATAACTTCTGCAATAATTAATCAAACTTCGCCAAATTTACACGGCACTTGCCGTAATACCAGCCGATGGTGCCTGCAAAACTACATCGAAAACGGTTGAGAATTGACGTCTGAATTGACGTCTAAATGAATAACTTTTAATAATACTCGATCAAATTTCACACCAATCTCTTTAATAATTTTTGCAGTATTAAATCAAACTTCGCAAAATTTACATTAATCAAACTCCGCCAAATTTACAGGGAAGTTGCCGTAATAACAGCCGATGTTGCCTACAAAACTACATGGAAAACGGTTGAGCATTGACGTCTGAATTGACGTCTAAATGAATAACTTTTAATAATACTCAATCAAATTTCACACCAATTTCATTATATAACTTTTGCAGTAATTAATCAAACTTCGCCAAATTTACAGGGAAGTCGCCGTAATACCAGCCGATGGTGCCTGCAAAACTACAAGGAAAACAGTTAAGAATTGACGTCTGAATTGACGTCTAAATGAATAACTTTTAATAATATTCAATCAAATTTCACACCAATCTCATTAATAACTTTTGCAGTAATTAATCAAACTTCGCCAAATTTACAGGGCAGTTGCCGTAATACCAGCCGATCGTGCCTGCAAAACTACATGGAAAACGGTTGAGAATTGACGCCTGTATTGACGTCTAAATGAATAACTTTTATTAATCCTCAATCAAATTTCAAACCAATCTCATTAATAACTTTTGCAGTAATTAATCAAACTTCGCCAAATTTACAGGGAAGTTGCCGTAATACCAGCCGATAGTGTCTGCAAAACTACATGGAAAACAGTTGAGAAGTGACGTCTGAATTGACGTTTAAATGAATAACTTTTAATAATACTGGATCAAATTTCACACCAATCTCTTTAATAATTGTTGCAGTAATAAATCAAACTTCGCAAAGTTTACATTAATCAAACTTCGCGAAATTTACAGGGAAGTTGCCTTAATAACAGCCGATGTTGCCTACAAAACTACATGGAAAACGGTTGAGAATTGACGTCTGAATTGACGTCTAAATGAATAACTTTTAATAATAGTCAATCAAATTTCACACCAAGCTCATTAATAACTTCTGCAATAATTAATCAAACTTCGCCAAATTTACACGGCACTTGCCGTAATACCAGCCGATGGTGCCTGCAAAACTACATCGAAAACGGTTGAGAATTGACGTCTGAATTGACGTCTAAATGAATAACTTTTAATAACACTCGATCAAATTTCACACCAATCTCTTTAATAATTTTTGCAGTATTAAATCAAACTTCGCAAAATTTACATTAATCAAACTTCGCCAAATTTACAGGGAAGTTGCCGTAATAACAGCCGATGTTGCCTACAAAATTTCACACCAATCTCATTAATAACTTTTGCAGTAATTAATCAAACTTCGTCAAATTTACAGGGAAGTTTCTATAATAACAGCCAATGTTGCCTGCAAAACTACATGGAAAACGGTTGAGAATTGACGTCTGAATTGACGTCTAAATGATTAACTTTTAATAATACTCAATCAAATTTCACACCAATCTCATTAATAACTTTTACAGTAATTAATCAAACTTCGCCTAATTTACAGGGCAGTTGCCGTAATACCAGCCGATGATGCCTGCAAAACTACATGGGAAACAGTTAAGAATTGACGTCTGAATTGACGTCTAAATTAATAACTTTTAATAATACTCAATCAAATTTCACACCAATCTCATTAATAACTTATGCAGTAATTAATCAAACTTCGCCAAATTCACGGGAAAGTTACCGTAATAACAGCCGTTGTTGCCTGCAAAACTACATGGAAAACGGTTGAGAATTGACGTCTGAAGTGACATCTAAATGAATCACTTTTAATAATAGACAATCAAATTTCATACCAAGTTCATTAATAACTTCTGCAATAATCAATCAAACTTCGCCAAATTTACAGGGAAGTTGCCGTAATACCAGCCGATGGTGTCTGCAAAATTACATAGAAAATAGTTGAGAAGTGACGTCTTAATTGACGTCTAAATGAATAACTTTTAATAATACTCAATCAAATTTCACACCAATCTCATTAATAACTTTTGCAGTAATCAATCAAACTTCGTCAAATTTACAGGGAAGTTTCTATAATAACAGCCAATGTTGCCTGCAAAACTACGTGGAAAACGGTTGAGAATTGACGTCTGAATTGACGTCTAAATGAATAACTTTTAATAATACTCAATCAAATTTCAAACCAATCTCATTAATAACTTTTGCAATAATTACTCAAACTTCGCCAAATTTACAGGGCAGTTGCCGTAATACCAGCCGATGGTGTCTGCAAAACTACATAGAAAACGGTTGAGAATTGACGTCTGAATTGACATCTAAATGAATAACTTTTAATAATACTCAATCAAATTTCACACCAATCTCATTAATAACTTTTGCAGTAATTAATCAAACTTCGCCAAATTTACAGGGCAGTGGCCGTAATACCAGCCGATGGTGCCTGCAAAATAATATGGAAAACGGTTGAGAATTGACGTCTGAATTGACGTTTAAATGAATAACTTTTATTAATACTCAATCAAATTTCACAACAATCTCTTTAATAATTTTTGCAGTAATAAATCAAACTTCGCAAAGTTTACATTAATCAAACTTCGCCAAATTTACAGGGAAGTTGCCGTAATAACAGCCGATGTTGCCTACAAAACTACATGGAAAACGGTTGAGAATTGACGTCTGAATTGACGTCTAAATGAATAACTTTTAATAATACTCAATCAAATTTCACACCAATCTCATTAATAAC
Organism: Flabesymbios commensalis; assembly: GCA_964017125.1. Lineage (NCBI taxonomy): Eukaryota > Metazoa > Annelida > Polychaeta > Terebellida > Flabelligeridae > Flabesymbios > Flabesymbios commensalis. The sequence goes on from CAXHKU010000618.1 coordinate 14,393, forward strand.
TTATGCAGTAATTTATCAAACTTCGCCAAATTCACGGGGAAGTTGCCGTAATAACAGGCGTTGTTGCCTGCAAAACTACATTGAAAACGGTTGAGAATTGACGTCTGAATTGACGTCTAAATGAATAACTTTTAATAATACTCAATCAAATTTCACACCAATCTCATTAATAACTTTTGCAGTAATTAATCAAACTTCGCCAAATTTACAGGGAAGTTGTCGTAATACCAGCCGACGGTGTCTGCAAAATTACATGGGAAACGGTTGAGAATTGACGTCTGAATTGACGTCTAAATGAATAACTTTTAATAATACTCAATCAAATTTCACAACAATCTCATTAATAACTTTTGCAGTAATTATTCAAACTTCGCCAAATTTACAGGGAAGTTGCCGTAATAACAGCCAATGTTGCCTGCAAAACTACATGGAAAACGGTTGAAAATTGACGTCTGAATTGACGTCTAAATGAATCACTTTTAATAATAGACAATCAGATTTCACACCAAGCTCATTAATAACTTCTGCAATAATTAATCAAACTTCGCCAAATTTACACGGAAGTTGCCGTAATACCAGCCGATGGTGTCTACAAAACTACATCAAAAACGGTTGAGAATTGACGTCTGAATTGACGTCTAAATGAATAACTTTTAATAATACTCAATCAAATTTCACACCAATCTCATTAATAACTTTTGCAGTAATTAATCAAACTTCGTCAAATTTACAGGGAAGTTGCCATAATAACAGCCAATGTTGCCTGCAAAACTACATGGAAAACGGTTGAGAATTGACGTCTGAATCGACGTCTAAATGAATAACTTTTAATAATACTCAATCAAATTTCAAACCAATCGCATTAATAACTTTTGCAAAAATTACTCAAACTTCGCCAAATTTACAGGGAAGTTGCCGTAATACCAGCCGATGGTGTCTGCAAAATAACATGGAAAACAGTTGAGAATTGACGTCTTAATTGACGTCTAAATGAATAACTTTTAATAATACTCAATCAATTTCATACCAATCTCATTAATAACTTTTGCAGTAATTAATCAAACTTCGTCAAATTTACAGGGAAGTTTCCATAATAACAGCCAATGTTGCCTGCGAAACTACATGGAAAACGGTTGAGAATTGACGTCTGAATTGACGTCTAAATGAATAACTTTTATTAATACTCATTCAAATTTCAAACCAATCTCATTATATAACTTTTGCAGTAATTAATCAAACTTCGCCAAATTTACAGGGCAGTTGCCGTAATACCAGCCGATGGTGTCTGCAAAACTACATGGAAAACGGTTGAGAATTAACGTCTGAATTGACGTCTAAATGAATAACATTTAATAATACTCAATCAAATTTAACACCAAACTCATTGATAACTTTTGCATTAATTAATCAAACTTCGCCAAATTTACAAGGAAGTTGTCGTAATACCAGTCGATGGTGCCTGCAAAACTACATCGAAAACGGTTGAGAATTGACGTCTGAATTGACGTCTAAATGAATAACTTTTATTAATACTCATTCAAATTTCAAACCAATCTCATTATATAACTTTTGCAGTAATTAATCAAACTTCGCCAAATTTACAGGAAAGTTGCCGTAATACCAGCCGATGGTGGCTGCAAAACTACATGGAAAACAGTTATGAATTGACGTCTGAATTGACATCTAAATGAATAACTTTTAATAATACTCAATCAAATTTCACACCAATCTCATTATTAACTTATGCAGTAATTAATCAAACTTCGCCAAATTTACAGGGAAGTTGCCATAGTAACAGCCAATGTTGCCTGCTAAACTACATGGAAAACGGTTGAGAATTGACGTCTGAATCGACGTCTAAATGAATAACTTTTAATAACACTCAATCAAATTTCAAACCAATCGCATTAATAACCTTTGCAGTAATTGATCAAACTTCGCTAAATTTACAGGGAAGTTGCCGTAATAACAGCCGATGCTGCCTGCAAAACTACGTGGAAAACGGTTGAGAATTGACGTCTGAATTGACGTTTAAATGAATAACTTTTAATAATACTCAATCAAATTTCACACCAATCTCATTAATAACTTATGCAGTAATTAATCAAACTTCGCCAAATTTACAGGGCAGTTGCCATAATAACAGCCAATGCTGCCTGCAAAACTACATGGAAAACGGTTGAGAATTAACTTCTGAATTGACGTCTAAATGAATAACATTTAATAATACTCAATCACATTTAACACCAATCTCATTGATAACTTTTGCATTAATTAATCAAACTTCGCCAAATTTACAAGGAAGTTGTCGTAATACCAGTTGATGGTGCCTGCAAAACTACATCGACAACGGTTGAGAATTGACGTCTGAATTGACGTCTAAATGAATAACTTTTATTATTATTCATTCAAATTTCAAACCAATCTCATTATATAACTTTTGCAGTAATTAATCAAACTTCGCCAAATTTACAGGGAAGTTTCCATAATAACAGCCCATGTTGCCTGCAAAACTACATAGAAAACGGTTGAGAATTGACGTCTGAATTGACGTCTAAATGAATAACTTTTAATAATACTCAATCAAATTTCACACCAATCTCATCAATAACTTTTGCAGTAATTAATCAAACTTCGCCAAATTTACAGGGCAGTTGCCGTAATACCAGCCGATGGTGTCTGCAAAACTACATGGAAAACGGTTGAGAATTAACGTCTGAATTGACGTCTAAATGAATAACATTTAATAATACTCAATCAAATTTAGCACCAATCTCATTGATAACTTTTGCAGTAATTAATCAAACTTCGCCAAATTTACAGGGAAGTTGCCGTAATACCAGCCGATGGTGCCTGCAAAACTACATGGGAAACAGTTATGAATTGACGTCTGAATTGACGTCTAAATGAATAACTTTTAATAACACTCAATCAAATTTCACAACAATCTCATTAATACCTTTTGCAGTAATTAATCAAACTTCGCCAAATTTACAGGGCAGTTGTCGTAATACCAGCCGATGGTGCCTGCAAAACTACATGGAAAACGGTTGAGAATCGACGTCTGAATTGACGTCTTAATAAATAACTTTTAATAATACTCGATCAAATTTCACACCAATCTCTTTAATAATTTTTGCAGTAATAAATCAAACTTCGCAAAGTTTACATTAATCAATCTTCGCCAAATTTACAGGGAAGTTGCCGTAATACCAGCCGATGGTGCCTACAAAACTACATGGAAAACGGTTGAGAATTGACGTCTGAATTGACGTCTAAATGAATAACTTTTAATAATAGTCAATCAAATTGCACACCAAGCTCATTATTAACTTTTGCAGTAATTAATCAAACTTCACCAAATTTACAGGGAAGTTGCCGTAATACCAGCCGATGGTGTCTGCAAAATTACATGGAAAACAGTTGAGAATAACGTCTGAATTGATGTTTAAATGAATAACTTTTAATAATACTCAATCAAATTTCACAACAATCTCTTTAATAATTTTGCAGTAATAAATCAAACTTCGCAAAGTTTACATTAATCAAACTTCGCCAAATTTATAGGGAAGTTGCCGTAATAACAGCCGATGTTGCCTACAAAACTACATGGAAAACGGTTGATAATTGACGTCTGAATTGACGTCTAAATGAATAACTTTTAATAATACTCAATCAAATTTCACACTAATCTCACTAATAACTTTTGCAGTAATTAATCAAACTTCGCCAAATTTACAAGGAAGCTGCCGTAATAACAGCCGATGTTGCCTGCATAACTACGTTGAAAACGGTTGAGAATTGACGTCTGAATTGACGTCTAAATGAATAACTTTTAATAATACTCAATCAAATTTCACACCAATCTCATTAATAACCTTTGCAGTAATTGATCAAACTTCGCTAAATTTACAGGGAAGTTGCCGTAATAACAGCCGATGCTGCCTGCAAAACTACGTGGAAAACGGTTGAGAATTGACGTCTGAATTGACGTTTAAATGAATAACTTTTAATAATACTCAATCAAATTTCACACCAATCTCATTAATAACTTATGCAGTAATTAATTAAACTTCGCCAAATTTACAGGGCAGTTGCCATAATAACAGCCAATGCTGCCTGCAAAACTACATGGAAAACGGTTGAGAATTGACGTCTGAATCGACGTCTAAATGAATAACTTTTAATAATACTCAATCAAATTTCACACTAATCTCACTAATAACTTTTGCAGTAATTAATCAAACTTCGCCAAATTTACAAGGAAGCTGCCGTAATAACAGCCGATGTTGCCTGCATAACTACGTTGAAAACGGTTGAGAATTGACGTCTGAATTGACGTCTAAATGAATAACTTTTAATAATACTCAATCAAATTTCACACCAATCTCATTAATAACCTTTGCAGTAATTGATCAAACTTCGCTAAATTTACAGGGAAGTTGCCGTAATAACAGCCGATGCTGCCTGCAAAACTACGTGGAAAACGGTTGAGAATTGACGTCTGAATTGACATTTAAATGAATAACTTTTAATAATACTCAATCAAATTTCACACCAATCTCATTAATAACTTATGCAGTAATTAATTAAACTTCGCCAAATTTACAGGGCAGTTGCCATAATAACAGCCAATGCTGCCTGCAAAACTACATGGAAAACGGTTGAGAATTGACGTCTGAATCGACGTCTAAATGAATAACTTTTAATAATACTCAATCAAATTTCAAACCAATCGCATTAATAACTTTTGCAAAAATAACTCAAACTTCGCCAAATTTACAGGGAAGTTGCCGTAATACCTGCCGATGGTGTCTGCAAAATTACATGGAAAACAGTTGAGAAGTGACGTCTTAATTGAGGTCTAAATGAACAACTTTTAATAATACTCAATCAAATTTCATACCAATCTCATTAATAACTTTTGCAGTAATTAATCAAACTTCGCCAAATTTACAGGGCAGTTGCCATAGTAACAGCCAATGCTGCCTGCAAAACTACATGGAAAACGGTTGAGAATTAACGTCTGAATTGACGTCTAAATGAATAACATTTAATAATACTCAATCACATTTAACACCAATCTCATTGATAACTTTTGCATTAATTAATCAAACTTCGCCAAATTTACAAGGAAGTTGTCGTAATACCAGTTGATGGTGCCTGCAAAACTACATCGAAAACGGTTGAGAATTGACGTCTGAATTGACGTCTAAATGAATAACTTTTATTATTATTCATTCAAATTTCAAACCAATCTCATTATATAACTTTTGCAGTAATTAATCAAACTTCGCCAAATTTACAGGGAAGTTTCCATAATAACAGCCCATGTTGCCTGCAAAACTACATAGAAAACGGTTGAGAATTGACGTCTGAATTGACGTCTAAATGAATAACTTTTAATAATACTCAATCAAATTTCACACCAATCTCATTAATAACTTTTGCAGTAATTAATCAAACTTCGCCAAATTTACAGGGCAGTTGCCGTAATACCAGCCGATGGTGTCTGCAAAACTACATGGAAAACGGTTGAGAATTAACGTCTGAATTGACGTCTAAATGAATAACATTTAATAATACTCAATCAAATTTAACACCAATCTCATTGATAACTTTCGCAGTAATAAATCAAACTTCGCCAAATTTACAGGGAAGTTGCCGTAATACCAGCCGATGGTGCCTGCAAAACTACATGGGAAACAGTTATGAATTGACGTCTGAATTGACGTCTAAATGAATAACTTTTGATAATACTCAATCAAATTTCACAACAATCTCATTAATACCTTTTGCAGTAATTAATCAAACTTCGCCAAATTTACAGGGCAGTTGTCGTAATACCAGCCGATGGTGCCTGCAAAACTACATGGAAAACGGTTGAGAATCGACGTCTGAATTGACGTCTAAATAAATAACTTTTAATAATACTCGATCAAATTTCACACCAATCTCTTTAATAATTTTTGCAGTAATAAATCAAACTTCGCAAAGTTTACATTAATCAATCTTCGCCAAATTTACAAGGAAGTTGCCGTAATACCAGCCGATGGTGCCTACAAAACTACATGGAAAACGGTTGAGAATTGACGTCTGAATTGACGTCTAAATGAATAACTTTTAATAATAGTCAATCAAATTGCACACCAAGCTCATTAATAACTTTTGCAGTAATTAATCAAACTTCACCAAATTTACAGGGAAGTTGCCGTAATACCAGCCGATGGTGTCTGCAAAATTACATGGAAAACAGTTGAGAAGTAACGTCTGAATTGATGTTTAAATGAATAACTTTTAATAATACTCAATCAAATTTCACAACAATCTCTTTAATAATTTTGCAGTAATAAATCAAACTTCGCAAAGTTTACATTAATCAAACTTCGCCAAATTAATAGGGAAGTTGCCGTAATAACAGCCGATGTTGCCTACAAAACTACATGGAAAACGGTTGATAATTGACGTCTGAATTGACGTCTAAATGAATAACTTTTAATAATACTCAATCAAATTTCACACTAATCTCACTAATAACTTTTGCAGTAATTAATCAAACTTCGTCAAATTTACAGGGAAGTTTCCATAATAACAGCCAATGTTGCCTGCAAAACTACATAGAAAACGGTTGAGAATTGACGTCTGAATTGACGTCTAAATGAATAACTTTTAATAATACTCAATCAAATTTCACACCAATCTCATTAATAACTTTTGCAGTAATTAATCAAACTTCGCCAAATTTACAGGGCAGTTGCCGTAATACCAGCCGATGGTGTCTGCAAAACTACATGGAAAACGGTTGAGAATTAACGTCTGAATTGACGTCTAAATGAATGACGTTTAATAATACTCAATCAAATTTAACACCAATCTCATTGATAACTTTTGCATTAATTAATCAAACTTCGCCAAATTTACAAGGAAGTTGTCGTAATACCAGTCAATGGTGCCTGCAAAACTACATCGAAAACGGTTGAGAATTGACGTCTTAATTGACGTCTAAATGAATAACTTTTATTAATATTCATTCAAATTTCAAACCAATCTCATTATATAACTTTTGCAGTAATTAATCAAACTTCGCCAAATTTACAGGGAAGTTGCCGTAATACCAGCCGATGGTGCCTGCAAAACTACATGGGAAACAGTTATGAATTGACGTCTGAATTGACGTTTAAATGAATAACTTTTAATAAAACTCAATCAAATTTCACAACAATCTCTTTAATAATTTTTGCAGTAATAAATCAAACTTCGCAAAGTTTACATTAATAAAACTTCGCCAAATTCACGGGGAAGTTGCCGTAATAACAGCCGATGTTGCCTACAATTTACATTGAAAACAGTTAAGAATTGACGTCTGAATTGACGTCTAAATGAATAACTTTTAATAATACTCAATCAAATTTCACACCCATCTCATTAATAACTTATGCAGTAATTAATCAAACTTCGCCAAATTTACAGGGTAGTTGTCGTAATACCAGCCGATGGTGCCTGCAAAACTACATGGATAACGGTTGAGAATTCACGTCTGAATTGACGTCTAAATGAATAACTTTTAATAATAGTCAATCAAATTTCACGCCAAGCTCATTAATAACTTCTGCAATAATTAATCAAACTTCGCCAAATTTACACGGAAGTTGCCGTAATACCAGCCGTTGATGCCTGAAAACTACATTGAAAACGGTTGAGAATTGACGTCTGAATTGACGTCTAAATGAATAACTTTTAATAATACTCAATCAAATTTCACACCAATCTCATTAATAACTTTTGCAGTAAATAATCAAATTTCGCCAATTTTACAGGGAAGTTGCCGTAATACCAGCCGATGGTGCCTGCAGAATTACATGGAAAACGGTTGAGAATTGACGTCTGAATTGACGTCTAAATGAATAACTTTTAATAATACTCGATCAAATTTCACACCAATCTCAATAATAACTTATGCAGTAATTAATCAAATTTCGCCAAATTCACGGGGAAGTTGCCGTAATAACAGTCGTTGTTGCCTGCAAAACTACATGGAAAACGGTTGAGAATTGACGTCAGAATTGACGTCTAAATGAATAACTTTTAATAATACTCAATCAAATTTCACAACAATCTCATTAATAACTTTTGCAGTAATTAATCACACTTTGCCAAATTTACAGGGCAGTTGCCGTAATACCAGGTGATGGTGCCTGCAAAATTACATGGAAAACAGTTGAGAATTGACGTCTGAATTGACGTCTAAATGAATAACTTTTAATAATACTCAATCAAATTTCACACCAATCTCATTGATAACTTTTGCAGTAATTAATGAAACTTCGTCAAATTTACAGGGCAGTTGCCGTAATACCAGCCGATGGTGTCTGCAAAATTACATGGAAAACAGTTGAGAAGTGACGTCTGCATTGACGTCTGAATGAATAACTTTTAATAATACTCAATCAAATTTCACACCGATCTCATTAATAACTTTTGCAGTAATTAATCAAACTTCGTCAAATTTACAGGGAAGTTGCCATAATCACAGCCAATGTTGCCTGTAAAACTACATGGAAAACGGTTGAGAATTGACGTCTGAATTGACGTCTAAATGAATAACTTTTAATAATACTCAATCAAATTTCAAACCAATCTCATTATTAATTTTTGCAGTAATTACTCAAACTTCGCCAAATTTACAGTTGAGAAGTGACGTCTAAATTGACGTTTAAATGAATAACTTTTAATAATACTCGATCAAGTTTCACACCAATCTCTTTAATAATTTTTGCAGTAATAAATCAAACTTCGCAAAGTTTACATTAATCAAACTTTGCCAAATTTACAGGGAAGTTGCCGTAATACCAGCCGATGGTGCGTACAAAACTACATGGAAAACGGTTGAGAATTGACGTCTGAATTGACGTCTAAATGAATAACTTTTAATAATAGTCAATCAAATTGCACACCAAGCTCATTAATAACTTTTGCAGTAATTAATCAAACTTCACCAAATTTACAGGGAAGTTGCCGTAATACCAGCCGATGGTGTCTGCAAAATTAGATGGAAAACAGTTGAGAAGTGACGTCTGAATTGATGCTTAAATGAATAACTTTTAATAATACTCAATCAAATTTCACAACAATCTCTTTAATAATTTTGCAGTAATAAATCAAACTTCGCAAAGTTTACAATAATCAAACTTCGCCAAATTTATAGGGAAGTTGCCGTAATAACAGCCGATGTTGCCTACAAAACTACATGGAAAACGGTTGATAATTGACGTCTGAATTGACGTCTAAATGAATAGCTTTTAATAATACTCAATCAAATTTCACACTAATCTCACTAATAACTTTTGCAGTAATTAATCAAACTTCGTCAAATTTACAGGGAAGTTTCCATAATAACAGCCAATGTTGCCTGCAAAACTACATAGAAAACAGTTGAGAATTGACGTCTGAATTGACGTCTAAATGAATAACTTTTAATAATACTCAATCAAATTTCACACCAATCTCATTAATAACTTTTGCAGTAATTAATCAAACTTCGCCAAATTTACAGGGCAGTTGCCGTAATACCAGCCGATGGTGTCTGCAAAACTAGATGGAAAACGGTTGAGAATTAACGTCTGAACTGACGTCTAAATGAATAACATTTAATAATACTCAATCAAGTTTATCACCAATCGCATTGATAACTTTTGCATTAATTAATCAAACTTCGCCAAATTTACAAGGAAGTTGTCGTAATACCAGTCGATGGTGCCTGCAAAACTACATCGAAAACGGTTGAGAATTGACGTCTGAATTGACGTCTAAATAAATAACTTTTATTAATATTCATTCAAATTTCAAACCAATCTCATTATATAACTTTTGCAGTAATTAATCAAACTTCGCCAAATTTACAGGGAAGTTGCCGTAATACCAGCTGATGGTGCCTGCAAAACTACATGGGAAACAGTTATGAATTGACGTCTGAATTGACGTCTAAATGAATAACTTTTAATAATACTCAATCAAATTTCACAACAATCTCTTTATTAACTTATGCCGTAATTAATCAAACCTCGCCAAATTTACAGGGAAGTTGCCATAGTAACAGCCAATGTTGCCTGCAAAACTACATGGAAAACGGTTGAGAATTGACGTCTGAATCGACGTCTAAATGAATAACTTTTAATAACACTCAATCAAATTTCAAACCAATCGCATTAATAACTTTTGCAGTAATTAATCAAACTTCGCCAAATTTACAAGGATGCTGCCGTAATAACAGCCGATGTTGCCTGCAAAACTACGTTGAAAACGGTTGAGAATTGACGTCTGAATTGACGTCTAAATGAATAACTTTTAATAATACTCAATCAAATTTCACACCAATCTCATTAATAACCTTTGCAGTAATTGATCAAACTTCGCCAAATTTACAGGGAAGTTGCCGTAATAACAGCCGATGGTGTCTGCAAAATTACATGGAAAACAATTGAGAAGTGAGGTCTTAATTGACGTCTAAATGAATAACTTTTAATAATACTCGATCAAATTTCACACCAATCTCTTTAATATTTTTTGCAGTAATAAATCAAACTTCGCAAAGTTTCCATTAATCAAACTTCGCCAAATTTACAGGGAAGTTGCCGTAATACCAGCCGATGGTGCCTGAAAAACTACATGGAAAACAGTTAAGAATTGACGTCTCAATTGACGTCTAAATAAATAACTTTTAATAATACTCAATCAAATTTCACACCAATCTCATTAATTACTTATGCAGTAATTAATCAAACTTCGCCAAATTTACAGGGAAGTTGCCGTAATAACAGCCGATGTTGCCTGCAAAACTACATGGAAAACGGTTGAGAATTGACGTCCGAATTGACGTCTAAATGAATAACTTTTAATAATACTCAATCAAATTTCACACCAATCTCATTAATAACTTATGCAGTAATTAATCAAACTTCGCCAAATTTACAGGGTAGTTGTCGTAATACCAGCCGATGGTGCCTGCAAAACTACATGGATAACGGTTGAGAATTCACGTCTGAATTGACGTCTAAATGAATAACTTTTAATAATAGTCAATCAAATTTCACGCCAAGCTCACTAATAACTTCTGCAATAATTAATCAAACTTCGCCAAATTTACACGGAAGTTGCCGTAATACCAGCCGTTGTTGCCTGAAAACTACATTGAAAACGGTTGAGAATTGACGTCTGAATTGACGTCTAAATGAATAACTTTTAATAATACTCAATCAAATTTCAAACCAATCTCATTATTAATTTTTGCAGTAATTACTCAAACTTCGCCAAATTTACAGTTGAGAAGTGACGTCTAAATTGACGTTTAAATGAATAACTTTTAATAATACTCGATCAAGTTTCACACCAATCTCTTTAATAATTTTTGCAGTAATAAATCAAACTTCGCAAAGTTTACATTAATCAAACTTTGCCAAATTTACAGGGAAGTTGCCGTAATACCAGCCGATGGTGCGTACAAAACTACATGGAAAACGGTTGAGAATTGACGTCTGAATTGACGTCTAAATGAATAACTTTTAATAATAGTCAATCAAATTGCACACCAAGCTCATTAATAACTTTTGCAGTAATTAATCAAACCTCACCAAATTTACAGGGAAGTTGCCGTAATACCAGCCGATGGTGTCTGCAAAATTACATGGAAAACAGTTGAGAAGTGACGTCTGAATTGATGCTTAAATGAATAACTTTTAATAATACTCAATCAAATTTCACAACAATCTCTTTAATAATTTTGCAGTAATAAATCAAACTTCGCAAAGTTTACAATAATCAAACTTCGCCAAATTTACAGGGAAGTTGCCATAGTAACAGCCAATGTTGCCTGCAAAACTACATGGGAAACGGTTGAGAATTGACGTCGGAATCGACGTCTAGATGAATAACTTTTAATAACACTCAATCAAATTTCAAACCAATCGCATTAATAACTTTTGCAGTAATTAATCAAACTTCGCCAAATTTACAAGGAAGCTGCCGTAATAACAGCCGATGTTGCCTGCAAAACTACGTTGAAAACGGTTGAGAATTGACGTCTGAATTGACGTCTAAATGAATAACTTTTAATAATACTCAATCAAATTTCACACCAATCTCATTAATAACCTTTGCAGTAATTGATCAAACTTCGCCAAATTTACAGGGAAGTTGCCGTAATAACAGCCGATGGTGTCTGCAAAATTACATGGAAAACAATTGAGAAGTGAGGTCTTAATTGACGTCTAAATGAATAACTTTTAATAATACTCGATCAAATTTCACACCAATCTCTTTAATATTTTTTGCAGTAATAAATCAAACTTCGCAAAGTTTCCATTAATCAAACTTCGCCAAATTTACAGGGAAGTTGCCGTAATACCAGCCGATGGTGCCTGAAAAACTACATGGAAAACAGTTAAGAATTGACGTCTTAATTGACGTCTAAATAAATAACTTTTAATAATACTCAATCAAATTTCACACCAATCTCATTAATTACTTATGCAGTAATTAATCAAACTTCGCCAAATTTACAGGGAAGTTGCCGTAATAACAGCCGATGTTGCCTGCAAAACTACATGGAAAACGGTTGAGAATTGACGTCCGAATTGACGTCTAAATGAATAACTTTTAATAATACTCAATCAAATTTCACACCAATCTTATTAATAACTTATGCAGTAATTAATCAAACTTCGCCAAATTTACAGGGTAGTTGTCGTAATACCAGCCGATGGTGCCTGCAAAACTACATGGATAACGGTTGAGAATTCACGTCTGAATTGACGTCTAAATGAATAACTTTTAATAATAGTCAATCAAATTTCACGCCAAGCTCACTAATAACTTCTGCAATAATTAATCAAACTTCGCCAAATTTACACGGAAGTTGCCGTAATACCAGCCGTTGTTGCCTGAAAACTACATTGAAAACGGTTGAGAATTGACGTCTGAATTGACGTCTAAATGAATAACTTTTAATAATACTCAATCAAATTTCAAACCAATCTCATTATTAATTTTTGCAGTAATTACTCAAACTTCGCCAAATTTGCAGTTGAGAAGTGACGTCTAAATTGACGTTTAAATGAATAACTTTTAATAATACTCGATCAAGTTTCACACCAATCTCTTTAATAATTTTTGCAGTAATAAATCAAACTTCGCAAAGTTTACATTAATCAAACTTTGCCAAATTTACAGGGAAGTTGCCGTAATACCAGCCGATGGTGCGTACAAAACTACATGGAAAACGGTTGAGAATTGACGTCTGAATTGACGTCTAAATGAATAACTTTTAATAATAGTCAATCAAATTGCACACCAAGCTCATTAATAACTTTTGCAGTAATTAATCAAACTTCACCAAATTTACAGGGAAGTTGCCGTAATACCAGCCGATGGTGTCTGCAAAATTACATGGAAAACAGTTGAGAAGTGACGTCTGAATTGATGCTTAAATGAATAACTTTTAATAATACTCAATCAAATTTCACAACAATCTCTTTAATAATTTTGCAGTAATAAATCAAACTTCGCAAAGTTTACAATAATCAAACTTCGCCAAATTTATAGGGAAGTTGCCGTAATAACAGCCGATGTTGCCTACAAAACTACATGGAAAACGGTTGATAATTGACGTCTGAATTGACGTCTAAATGAATAACTTTTAATAATACTCAATCAAATTTCACACTAATCTTACTAATAACTTTTGCAGTAATTAATCAAACTTTGTCAAATTTACAGGGAAGTTTCCATAATAACAGCCAATGTTGCCTGCAAAACTACATAGAAAACAGTTGAGAATTGACGTCTGAATTGACGTCTAAATGAATAACTTTTAATAATACTCAATCAAATTTCACACCAATCTCATTAATAACTTTTGCAGTAATTAATCAAACTTCGCCAAATTTACAGGGCAGTTGCCGTAATACCAGCCGATGGTGTCTGCAAAACTAGATGGTAAACGGTTGAGAATTAACGTCTGAATTGACGTCTAAATGAATAACATTTAATAATACTCAATCAAGTTTATCACCAATCGCATTGATGACTTTTGCATTAATTAATCAAACTTCGCCAAATTTACAAGGAAGTTGTCGTAATACCAGTCGATGGTGCCTGCAAAACTACATCGAAAACGGTTGAGAATTGACGTCTGAATTGACGTCTAAATAAATAACTTTTATTAATATTCATTCAAATTTCAAACCAATCTCATTATATAACTTTTGCAGTAATTAATCAAACTTCGCCAAATTTACAGGGAAGTTGCCGTAATACCAGCCGATGGTGCCTGCAAAACTACATGGGAAACAGTTATGAATTGACGTCTGAATTGACGTCTAAATGAATAACTTTTAATAATACTCAATCAAATTTCACAACAATCTCATTATTAACTTATGCAGTAATTAATCAAACCTCGCCAAATTTACAGGGAAGTTGCCATAGTAACAGCCAATGTTGCCTGCAAAACTACATGGAAAACGGTTGAGAATTGACGTCTGAATCGACGTCTAAATGAATAACTTTTAATAACACTCAATCAAATTTCAAACCAATCGCATTAATAACTTTTGCAGTAATTAATTAAACTTCGCCAAATTTACAAGGAAGCTGCCGTAATAACAGCCGATGTTGCCTGCAAAACTACGTTGAAAACGGTTGAGAATTGACGTCTGAATTGACGTCTAAATGAATAACTTTTAATAATACTCAATCAAATTTCACACCAATCTCATTAATAACCTTTGCAGTAATTGATCAAACTTCGCCAAATTTACAGGGAAGTTGCCGTAATAACAGCCGATGGTGTCTGCAAAATTACATGGAAAACAATTGAGAAGTGAGGTCTTAATTGACGTCTAAATGAATAACTTTTAATAATACTCGATCAAATTTCACACCAATCTCTTTAATATTTTTTGCAGTAATAAATCAAACTTCGCAAAGTTTCCATTAATCAAACTTCGCCAAATTTACAGGGAAGTTGCCGTAATACCAGCCGATGGTGCCTGAAAAACTACATGGAAAACAGTTAAGAATTGACGTCTTAATTGACGTCTAAATAAATAACTTTTAATAATACTCAATCAAATTTCACACCAATCTCATTAATTACTTATGCAGTAATTAATCAAACTTCGCCAAATTTACAGGGAAGTTGCCGTAATAACAGCCGATGTTGCCTGCAAAACTACATGGAAAACGGTTGAGAATTGACGTCCGAGTTGACGTCTAAATGAATAACTTTTAATAATACTCAATCAAATTTCACACCAATCTCATTAATAACTTATGCAGTAATTAATCAAACTTCGCCAAATTTACAGGGTAGTTGTCGTAATACCAGCCGATGGTGCCTGCAAAACTACATGGATAACGGTTGAGAATTCACGTCTGAATTGACGTCTAAATGAATAACTTTTAATAATAGTCAATCAAATTTCACGCCAAGCTCACTAATAACTTCTGCAATAATTAATCAAACTTCGCCAAATTTACACGGAAGTTGCCGTAATACCAGCCGTTGTTGCCTGAAAACTACATTGAAAACGGTTGAGAATTGACGTCTGAATTGACGTCTAAATGAATAACTTTTAATAATACTCAATCAAATTTCACACCAATCTCATTAATAACTTTTGCAGTAAATAATCAAACTTTGCCAATTTTACAGGGAAGTTGCCGTAATACCAGCCGATGGTGCCTGCAGAATTACATGGAAAACGGTTGAGAATTGACGTCTGAATTGACGTCTAAATGAATAACTTTTAATAATACTCGATCAAATTTCACACCAATCTCAATAATAACTTATGCAGTAATTAATCAAACTTAGCCAAATTCACGGGGAAGTTGCCGTAATAACAGCCGTTGTTGCCTGCAAAACTACATGGAAAACGGTTGAGAATTGACGTCAGAATTGACGTCTAAATGAATAACTTTTAATAATACTCAATCAAATTTCACAACAATCTCATTAATAACTTTTGCAGTAATTAATCACACTTTGCCAAATTTACAGGGCAGTTGCCGTAATACCAGGCGATGGTGCCTGCAAAATTACATGGAAAACAGTTGAGAATTGACGTCTGAATTGACGTCTAAATGAATAACTTTTAATAATACTCAATCAAATTTCACACCAATCTCATTGATAACTTTTGCAGTAATTAATGAAACTTCGTCAAATTTACAGGGCAGTTGCCGTAATACCAGCCGATGGTGTCTGCAAAATTACATGGAAAACAGTTGAGAAGTGACGTCTGCATTGACGTCTGAATGAATAACTTTTAATAATACTCAATCAAATTTCACACCAATCTCATTAATAACTTTTGCAGTAATTAATCAAACTTCACCAAATTTACAGGGAAGTTGCCGTAATACCAGCCGATGGTGTCTGCAAAATTACATGGAAAACAGTTGAGAAGTGACGTCTGAATTGATGTTTAAATGAATAACTTTTAATAATACTCAATCAAATTTCACAACAATCTCTTTAATAATTTTGCAGTAATAAATCAAACTTCGCAAAGTTTACACTAATCAAACTTCGCCAAATTTATAGGGAAGTTGCCGTAATAACAGCCGATGTTGCCTACAAAACTACATGGAAAACGGTTGATAATTGACGTCTGAATTGACGTCTAAATGAATAACTTTTAATAATACTCAATCAAATTTCACACTAATCTCACTAATAACTTTTGCAGTAATTAATCAAACTTCGTCAAATTTACAGGGAAGTTTCCATAATAACAGCCAATGTCGCCTGCAAAACTACATAGAAAACGGTTGAGAATTGACGTCTGAATTGACGTCTAAATGAATAACTTTTAATAATACTCAATCAAATTTCACACCAATCTCATTAATAACTTTTGCAGTAAATAATCAAACTTTGCCAATTTTACAGGGAAGTTGCCGTAATACCAGCCG
This sequence comes from Flabesymbios commensalis, assembly GCA_964017125.1. NCBI lineage: Eukaryota > Metazoa > Annelida > Polychaeta > Terebellida > Flabelligeridae > Flabesymbios > Flabesymbios commensalis. The sequence continues at coordinate 31,367 of CAXHKU010000618.1, forward strand.
ATGGTGCCTGCAGAATTACATGGAAAACGGTTGAGAATTGACGTCTGAATTGACGTCTAAATGAATAACTTTTAATAATACTCGATCAAATTTCACACCAATCTCAATAATAACTTATGCAGTAATTAATCAAACTTAGCCAAATTCACGGGGAAGTTGCCGTAATAACAGCCGTTGTTGCCTGCAAAACTACATGGAAAACGGTTGAGAATTGACGTCAGAATTGACGTCTAAATGAATAACTTTTAATAATACTCAATCAAATTTCACAACAATCTCATTAATAACTTTTGCAGTAATTAATCACACTTTGCCAAATTTACAGGGCAGTTGCCGTAATACCAGGCGATGGTGCCTGCAAAATTACATGGAAAACAGTTGAGAATTGACGTCTGAATTGACGTCTAAATGAATAACTTTTAATAATACTCAATCAAATTTCACACCAATCTCATTGATAACTTTTGCAGTAATTAATAAAACTTCGTCAAATTTACAGGGCAGTTGCCGTAATACCAGCCGATGGTGTCTGCAAAATTACATGGAAAACAGTTGAGAAGTGACGTCTGCATTGACGTCTGAATGAATAACTTTTAATAATACTCAATCAAATTTCACACCAATCTCATTAATAACTTTTGCAGTAATTAATCAAACTTCACCAAATTTACAGGGAAGTTGCCGTAATACCAGCCGATGGTGTCTGCAAAATTACATGGAAAACAGTTGAGAAGTGACGTCTGAATTGATGTTTAAATGAATAACTTTTAATAATACTCAATCAAATTTCACAACAATCTCTTTAATAATTTTGCAGTAATAAATCAAACTTCGCAAAGTTTACACTAATCAAACTTCGCCAAATTTATAGGGAAGTTGCCGTAATAACAGCCGATGTTGCCTACAAAACTACATGGAAAACGGTTGATAATTGACGTCTGAATTGACGTCTAAATGAATAACTTTTAATAATACTCAATCAAATTTCACACTAATCTCACTAATAACTTTTGCAGTAATTAATCAAACTTCGTCAAATTTACAGGGAAGTTGCCATAATAACAGCCAATGTTGCCTGCAAAACTACATAGAAAACGGTTGAGAATTGACGTCTGAATTGACGTCTAAATGAATAACTTTTAATAATACTCAATCAAATTTCACACCAATCTCATTAATAACTTTTGCAGTAATTAATCAAACTTCGCCAAATTTACAGGGCAGTTGCCGTAATACCAGCCGATGGTGTCTGCAAAACTACACGGAAAACGGTTGAGAATTAACGTCTGAATTGACGTCTAAATGAATGACATTTAATAATACTCAATCAAATTTAACACCAATCTCATTGATAACTTTTGCATTAATTAATCAAACTTCGCCAAATTTACAAGGAAGTTGTCGTAATACCAGTCGATGGTGCCTGCAAAACTACATCGAAAACGGTTGAGAATTGACGTCTGAATTGACGTCTAAATAAATAACATTTATTAATATTCATTCAAATTTCAAACCAATCTCATTATATAACTTTTGCAGTAATTAATCAAACTTCGCCAAATTTACAGGGAAGTTGCCGTAATACCAGCCGATGGTGCCTGCAAAACTACATGGGAAACAGTTATGAATTGACGTCTGAATTGACGTCTAAATGAATAACTTTTAATAATACTCAATCAAATTTCACAACAATCTCATTATTAACTTATGCAGTAATTAATCAAACCTCGCCAAATTTACAGGGAAGTTGCCATAGTAACAGCCAATGTTGCCTGCAAAACTACATGGAAAACGGTTGAGAATTGACGTCTGAATCGACGTCTAAATGAATAACTTTTAATAACACTCAATCAAATTTCAAACCAATCGCATTAATAACTTTTGCAGTAATTAATCAAACTTCGCCAAATTTACAAGGAAGCTGCCGTAATAACAGCCGATGTTGCCTGCAAAACTACGTTGAAAACGGTTGAGAATTGACGTCTGAATTGACGTCTAAATGAATAACTTTTAATAATACTCAATCAAATTTCACACCAATCTCATTAATAACCTTTGCAGTAATTGATCAAACTTCGCCAAATTTACAGGGAAGTTGCCGTAATAACAGCCGATGGTGTCTGCAAAATTACATGGAAAACAATTGAGAAGTGAGGTCTTAATTGACGTCTAAATGAATAACTTTTAATAATACTCGATCAAATTTCACACCAATCTCTTTAATATTTTTTGCAGTAATAAATCAAACTTCGCAAAGTTTCCATTAATCAAACTTCGCCAAATTTACAGGGAAGTTGCCGTAATACCAGCCGATGGTGCCTGAAAAACTACATGGAAAACAGTTAAGAATTGACGTCTTAATTGACGTCTAAATAAATAACTTTTAATAATACTCAATCAAATTTCACACCAATCTCATTAATTACTTATGCAGTAATTAATCAAACTTCGCCAAATTTACAGGGAAGTTGCCGTAATAACAGCCGATGTTGCCTGCAAAACTACATGGAAAACGGTTGAGAATTGACGTCCGAATTGACGTCTAAATGAATAACTTTTAATAATACTCAATCAAATTTCACACCAATCTCATTAATAACTTATGCAGTAATTAATCAAACTTCGCCAAATTTACAGGGTAGTTGTCGTAATACCAGCCGATGGTGCCTGCAAAACTACATGGATAACGGTTGAGAATTCACGTCTGAATTGACGTCTAAATGAATAACTTTTAATAATAGTCAATCAAATTTCACGCCAAGCTCATTAATAACTTCTGCAATAATTACTCAAACTTTGCCAAATTTACACGGAAGTTGCCGTAATACCAGCCGTTGTTGCCTGAAAACTACATTGAAAAACGGTTGAGAATTGACGTCTGAATTGACGTCTAAATGAATAACTTTTAATAATACTCAATCAAATTTTCACACCAATCTCATTAATAACTTTTGCAGTAAATAATCAAACTTCGCCAATTTTACAGGGAAGTTGCCGTAATACCAGCCGATGGTGCCTGCATAATTACATGGAAAACGGTTGAGAATTGACGTCTGAATTGACGTCTAAATGAATAACTTTTAATAATACTCGATCAAATTTCACACCAATCTCAATAATAACTTATGCAGTAATTAATCAAACTTCGCCCAAATTCACGGGGAAGTTGCCGTAATAACAGCCGTTGTTGCCTGCAAAACTACATGGAAAACGTTGAGAATTGACGTCAGAATTGACGTCTAAATGAATAACTTTTAATAATACTCAATCAAATTTCACAACAATCTCATTAATAACTTTTGCAGTAAATAATCACACTTTGCCAAATTTACAGGGCAGTTGCCGTAATACCAGGCGATGGTGCCTGCAAAATTACATGGAAAACAGTTGAGAATTGACGTCTGAATTGACGTCTAAATGAATAACTTTTAATAATACTCAATCAAATTTCACACCAATCTCATTGATAACTTTTGCAGTAATTAATGAAACTTCGTCAAATTTACAGGGCAGTTGCCGTAATACCAGCCGATGGTGTCTGCAAAATTACATGGAAAACAGTTGAGAAGTGACGTCTGCATTGACGTCTGAATGAATAACTTTTAATAATACTCAATCAAATTTCACACCAATCTCATTAATAACTTTTGCAGTATTAATCAAACTTCACCAAATTTACAGGGAAGTTGCCGTAATACCAGTCGATGGTGTCTGCAAAATTACATGGAAAACAGTTGAGAAGTGACGTCTGAATTGATGTTTAAATGAATAACTTTTAATAATACTCAATCAAATTTCACAACAATTTAATAATTTTGCAGTAATAAATCAAACTTCGCAAAGTTGTACACTAATCAAACTTCGCCAAATTTATACGGAAGTTGCCGTAATAACAGCCGATGTTGCCTACAAAACTACATGGAAAACGGGTTGATAATTGACGTCTGAATTGACGTCTAAATGAATAACTTTTAATAATACTCAATCAAATTTCACACTAATCTCACTAATAACTTTTGCAGTAATTAATCAAACTTCGTCAAATTTACAGGGAAGTTTCCATAATAACAGCCAATGTTGCCTGCAAAACTACATAGAAAACGGTTGAGAATTGACGTCTGAATTGACGTCTAAATGAATAACTTTTAATAATACTCAATCAAATTTCACACCAATCTCCTTAATAACTTTTGCAGTAATTAATCAAACTTCGCCAAATTTACAGGGCAGTTGCCGTAATACCAGCCGATGGTGTCTGCAAAACTACATAGAAAACGGTGAGAATTAACGTCTAAATTGACGTCTAAATGAATGACATTTAATAATACTCAATCAAATTAACACCAATCTCATTGATAACTTTTGCATTAATTAATCAAACTTCGCCAAATTTACAAGGAAGTTGTCGTAATACCAGTCGATGGTGCCTGCAAAACTACATCGAGAAAACGGTTGAGAATTGATGTTTGAATTGACGTCTAAATGAATAACTTTTATTAATATTCATTCAAATTTCAAACCAATCTCATTATATAACTTTTGCAGTAATTAATCAAACTTCGCCAAATTTACAGGGAAGTTGCCGTAATACCAGCCGATGGTGCCTGCAAAACTACATGGGAAACAGTTATGAATTGACGTCTGAATTGACGTCTAAATGAATAACTTTTAATAATACTCAATCAAATTTCACAACAATCTCATTATTAACTTATGCAGTAATTAATCAAACCTCGCCAAATTTACAGGGAAGTTGCCATAGTAACAGCCAATGTTGCCTGCAAAACTACATGGAAAACGGTTGAGAATTGACGTCTGAATCGACGTCTAAATGAATAACTTTTAATAACACTCAATCAAATTTCAAACCAATCGCATTAATAACTTTTGCAGTAATTAATCAAACTTCGCCAAATTTACAAGGAAGCTGCCGTAATAACAGCCGATGTTGCCTGCAAAACTACGTTGAAAACGGTTGAGAATTGACGTCTGAATTGACGTCTAAATGAATAACTTTTAATAATACTCAATCAAATTTCACACCAATCTCATTAATAACCTTTGCAGTAATTGATCAAACTTCGCCAAATTTACAGGGAAGTTGCCGTAATAACAGCCGATGGTGTCTGCAAAATTACATGGAAAACAATTGAGAAGTGAGGTCTTAATTGACGTCCAAATGAATAACTTTTAATAATACTCGATCAAATTTCACACCAATCTCTTTAATATTTTTTGCAGTAATAAATCAAACTTCGCAAAGTTTCCATTAATCAAACTTCGCCAAATTTACAGGGAAGTTGCCGTAATACCAGCCGATGGTGCCTGCAAAACTACATGGAAAACAGTTAAGAATTGACGTCTTAATTGACGTCTAAATAAATAACTTTTAATAATACTCAATCAAATTTTACACCAATTTCATTAATTACTTATGCAGTAATTAATCAAACTTCGCCAAATTTACAGGGAAGTTGCCGTAATAACAGCCGATGTTGCCTGCAAAACTACATGGAAAACGGTTGAGAATTGACGTCCGAATTGACGTCTAAATGAATAACTTTTAATAATACTCAATCAAATTTCACACCAATCTCATTAATAACTTATGCAGTAATTATTCAAACTTCGCCAAATTTACAGGGTAGTTGTCGTAATACCAGCCGATGGTGCCTGCAAAACTACATGGATAACAGTTGAGAATTCACGTCTGAATTGACGTCTAAATGAATAACTTTTAATAATAGTCAATCAAATTTCACGCCAAGCTCATTAATAACTTCTGCAATAATTAATCAAACTTCGCCAAATTTACACGGAAGTTGCCGTAATACCAGCCGTTGTTGCCTGAAAACTACATTGAAAACGGTTGAGAATTGACGTCTGAATTGACGTCTAAATGAATAACTTTTAATAATACTCAATCAAATTTCACACCAATCTCATTAATAACTTTTGCAGTAAATAATCAAACTTCGCCAATTTTACAGGGAAGTTGCCGTAATACCAGCCGATGGTGCCTGCAGAATTACATGGAAAACGGTTGAGAATTGACGTCTGAATTGACGTCTAAATGAATAACTTTTAATAATACTCGATCAAATTTCACACCAATCTCAATAATAACTTATGCAGTAATTAATCAAACTTCGCCAAATTCACGGGGAAGTTGCCGTAATAACAGCCGTTGTTGCCTGCAAAACTACATGGAAAACGGTTGAGAATTGACGTCAGAATTGACGTCTAAATGAATAACTTTTAATAATACTCAATCAAATTTCACAACAATCTCATTAATAACTTTTGCAGTAATTAATCACACTTTGCCAAATTTACAGGGCAGTTGCCGTAATACCAGGCGATGGTGCCTGCAAAATTACATGGAAAACAGTTGAGAATTGACGTCTGAATTGACGTCTAAATGAATAACTTTTAATAATACTCAATCAAATTTCATACCAATCTCATTGATAACTTTTGCAGTAAATAATGAAACTTCGTCAAATTTACAGGGCAGTTGCCGTAATACCAGCCGATGGTGTCTGCAAAATTACATGGAAAACAGTTGAGAAGTGACGTCTGCATTGACGTCTGAATGAATAACTTTTAATAATACTCAATCAAATTTCACACCAATCTCATTAATAACTTTTGCAGTAATTAATCAAACTTCGTCAAATTTACAGGGAAGTTGCCATAATCACAGCCAATGTTGCCTGCAAAACTACATGGAAAACGGTTGAGAATTGACGTCTGAATTGACGTCTAAATGAATAACTTTTAATAATACTCAATCAAATTTCAAACCAATCTCATTATTAACTTTTGCAGTAATTACTCAAACTTCGCCAAATTTACAGGGAAGTTGCCGTAATACCAGCTAATGGTGTCTGCAAAATTACATGGAAAACAGTTGAGAAGTGACGTCTAAATTGACGTTTAAATGAATAACTTTTAATAATACTCGATCAAGTTTCACACCAATCTCTTTAATAATTTTTGCAGTAATAAATCCAACTTCACAAAGTTTACATTAATCAAACTTTGCCAAATTTACAGGGAAGTTGCCGTAATACCAGCCGATGGTGCGTACAAAACTACATGGAAAACGGTTGAGAATTGACGTCTGAATTGACGTCTAAATGAATAACTTTTAATAATAGTCAATCAAATTGCACACCAAGCTCATTAATAACTTTTGCAGTAATTAATCAAACTTCACCAAATTTACAGGGAAGTTGCCGTAATACCAGCCGATGGTGTCTGCAAAATTACATGGAAAACAGTTGAGAAGTGACGTCTGAATTGATGTTTAAATGAATAACTTTTAATAATACTCAATCAAATTTCACAACAATCTCTTTAATAATTTTGCAGTAATAAATCAAACTTCGCAAAGTTTACATTAATCAAACTTCGCCAAATTTATAGGGAAGTTGCCGTAATAACAGCCGATGTTGCCTACAAAACTACATGGAAAACGGTTGATAATTGACGTCTGAATTGACGTCTAAATGAATAACTTTTAATAATACTCAATCAAATTTCACACTAATCTCACTAATAACTTTTGCAGTAATTAATCAAACTCCGTCAAATTTACAGGGAAGTTTCCATAATAACAGCCAATGTTGCCTGCAAAACTACATAGAAAACGGTTGAGGATTGACGTCTGAATTGACGTCTAAATGAATAACTTTTAATAATACTCAATCAAATTTCACACCAATCTCATTAATAACTTTTGCAGTAATTAATCAAACTTCGCCAAATTTACAGGGCAGTTGCCGTAATACCAGCCGATGGTGTCTGCAAAACTAGATGGAAAACGGTTGAGAATTAACGTCTGAATTGACGTCTAAATGAATAACATTTAATAATACTCAATCAAATTTATCACCAATCTCATTGATAACTTTTGCATTAATTATTCAAACTTCGCCAAATTTACAAGGAAGTTGTCGTAATACCAGTCGATGGTGCCTGCAAAACTACATCGAAAACGGTTGAGAATTGACGTCTGAATTGACGTCTAAATAAATAACTTTTATTAATATTCATTCAAATTTCAAACCAATCTCATTATATAACTTTTGCAGTAATTAATCAAACTTCGCCAAATTTACAGGGAAGTTGCCGTAATACCAGCCGATGGTGCCTGCAAAACTACATGGGAAACAGTTATGAATTGACGTCTGAATTGACGTCTAAATGAATAACTTTTAATAATACTCAATCAAATTTCACACCAATCTCATTAATAACCTTTGCAGTAATTGATCAAACTTTGCCAAATTTACAGGGAAGTTGCCGTAATAACAGCCAATGTTGCCTGCAAAACTACATGGAAAACGGTTGAGAATTGACGTCTGAATCGACGTCTAAATGAATAACTTTTAATAACACTCAATCAAATTTCCAACCAATCGCATTAATAACTTTTGCAGTAATTAATTAAACTTCGCCAAATTTACAAGGAAGCTGCCGTAATAACAGCCGATGTTGCCTGCAAAACTACGTTGAAAACGGTTGAGAATTGACGTCTGAATTGACGTCTAAATGAATAACTTTTAATAATACTCAATCAAATTTCACACCAATCTCATTAATAACCTTTGCAGTAATTGATCAAACTTTGCCAAATTTACAGGGAAGTTGCCGTAATAACAGCCGATGGTGTCTGCAAAATTACATGGAAAACAATTGAGAAGTGAGGTCTTAATTGACGTCTAAATGAATAACTTTTAATAATACTCGATCAAATTTCACACCAATCTCTTTAATATTTTTTGCAGTAATAAATCAAACTTCGCAAAGTTTCCATTAATCAAACTTCGCCAAATTTACAGGGAAGTTGCCGTAATACCAGCCGATGGTGCCTGCAAAACTACATGGAAAACAGTTAAGAATTGACGTCTTAATTGACGTCTAAATAAATAACTTTTAATAATACTCAATCAAATTTCACACCAATCTCATTAATTACTTATGCAGTAATTAATCAAACTTCGCCAAATTTACAGGGAAGTTGCCGTAATAACAGCCGATGTTGCCTGCAAAACTACATGGAAAACGGTTGAGAATTGACGTCCGAATTGACGTCTAAATGAATAACTTTTAATAATACTCAATCAAATTTCACACCAATCTCATTAATAACTTTTGCAGTAATTAATCAAACTTCGCCAAATTTACAGGGCAGTTGTCGTAATACCCGCCGATGGTGCCTGCAAAACTACATGGAAAACGGTTGAGAATCGACGTCTGAATTGACGTCTAAATAAATAACTTTTAATAATACTCGATCAAATTTCACACCAATCTCTTTAATAATTTTTGCAGTAATAAATCAAACTTCGCAAAGTTTACATTAATCAATCTTCGCCAAATTTACAGGGAAGTTGCCGTAATACCAGCCGATGGTGCCTACAAAACTACATGGAAAACGGTTGAGAATTGACGTCTGAAGTGACGTCTAAATGAATAACTTTTAATAATAGTCAATCAAATTGCACACCAAGCTCATTAATAACTTTTGCAGTAATTAATCAAACTTCACCAAATTTACAGGGAAGTTGCCGTAATACCAGCCGATGGTGTCTGCAAAATTACATGGAAAACATTTGAGAAGTGACGTCTGAATTGATGTTTAAATGAATAACTTTTAATAATACTCAATCAAATTTCACAACAATCTCTTTAATAATTTTGCAGTAATAAATCAAACTTCGCAAAGTTTACATTAATCAAACTTCGCCAAATTTACAGGGAAGTTGCCGTAATAACAGCCAATGTTGCCTACAAAACTACATGGAAAACGGTTGATAATTGACGTCTGAATTGACGTCTTGATGAATAACTTTTAATAATACTCAATCAAATTTCACACTAATCTCACTAATAACTTTTGCAGTAATTATTCAAACTTTGCCAAATTTACAGGGAAGTTGCCGTAATACCAGCCGATGATGCCTGCAAAACTACATGGAAAACAGTTGAGAATTGACGTCTGAATTGACGTCTCGATGAATAACTTTTAATAATACTCAATCAAATTTCACACCGATTTCATTAATAACTTATGCAGTAATTAATCAAACTTCGCCAAATTTACGGGGAAGTTGCCGTAATAACAGCCGTTGTTGCCTGCAAAACTACATAGAAAACGGTTGAGAATTGACGTCTGAATTGACGTCTAAATGAATAACTTTTAATAATACTCAATCAAATTTCACACCAGTCTCATTAATAACTTTTGCAGTAATTAATCAAACTTCTCCAAATTTACAGGGCAGTTGCCGTAATACCAGCCGATGGTGCCTGCAAAATTATATGGAAAACGGTTGAGAATTGACGTCTGAATTGACGTTTAAATGAATAACTTTTATTAATACTCAATCAAATTTCACAACAATCTCTTTATTAATTTTTGCAGTAATAAATCAAACTTCGCAAAGTTTACATTAATCAAACTTCGCCAAATTAACGGGGAAGTTGCCGTAATAACAGCCGATGTTGCCTACAATTTACATTGAAAACAGTTAAGAATTGACGTCTGAATTGACGTCTAAATGAATAACTTTTAATAATACTCAATCAAATTTCACACCCATCTCATTAATAACTTATGCAGTAATTAATCAAACTTCGCCAAATTTACAGGGAAGTTGCCGTAATAACAGCCGATGTTGCCTGCAAAACTACATGGAAAACGGTTGAGAATTGACGTCTGAATTGACGTCTAAATGAATAACTGTTAATAATACTCAAGCAAATTTCACACCAATCTCATTAATAACTTTTGCAGTAATTAATCAAACTTCACTAAATTTACAGGGTAGTTGTCGTAATACCAGCCGATGGTGCCTGCAAAACTACATGGATAACGGTTGAGAATCCACGTCTGAATTGACGTCTAAATGAATAACTTTTAATAATAGTCAATCAAATTTCACGCCAAGCTCATTAATAACTTCTGCAATAATTAATCAAACTTCGCCAAATTTACACGGAAGTTGCCGTAATACCAGCCGTTGTTGCCTGAAAACTACATTGAAAACGGTTGAGAATTGACGTCTGAATTGACGTCTAAATGAATAACTTTTAATAATACTCAATCAAATTTCACACCAATCTCATTAATAACTTTTGCAGTAAATAATCAAACTTCGCCAAATTTACAGGGAAGTTGCCGTAATACCAGCCGATGGTGCCTGCAGAATTACATGGAGAACGGTTGAGAATTGACGTCTGAATTGACGTCTAAATGAATAACTTTTAATAATACTCGATCAAATTTCACACCAATCTCAATAAAAACTTATGCAGTAATTAATCAAACTTCTCCAAATTCACGGGGAAGTTGCCGTAATAACAGCCGTTGTTGCCTGCAAAACTACATGGAAGACGGTTGAGAATTGACGTCAGAATTGACGTCTAAATGAATAACTTTTAATAATACTCAATCAAATTTCACAACATTCTCATTAAAAACTTTTGCAGTAATTTATCAAACTTTGCCAATTTACAGGGCAGTTGCCGTAATACCAGGCGATGGTGCCTGCAAAATTACATGGAAAACGGTTGAGAATTGACGTCCGAATTGACGTCTAAATGAATAACTTTTAATAATAGTCAATCAAATTTCACGCCAAGCTCATTAATAACTTCTGCAATAATTAATCAAACTTCGCCAAATTTACACGGAAGTTGCCGTAATACCAGCCGTTGTTGCCTGAAAACTACATTGAAAACGGTTGAGAATTGACGTCTGAATTGACGTCTAAATGAATAACTTTTAATAATACTCAATCAAATTTCACACCAATCTCATTAATAACTTTTGCAGTAAATAATCAAACTTCGCCAAATTTACAGGGCAGTTGCCGTAATACCAGGCGATGGTGCCTGCAAAATTACATGGAAAACGGTTGAGAATTGACGTCCGAATTGACGTCTAAATGAATAACTTTTAATAATAGTCAATCAAATTTCACGCCAAGCTCATTAATAACTTCTGCAATAATTAATCAAACTTCGCCAAATTTACACGGAAGTTGCCGTAATACCAGCCGTTGTTGCCTGAAAACTACATTGAAAACGGTTGAGAATTGACGTCTGAATTGACGTCTAAATGAATAACTTTTAATAATACTCAATCAAATTTCACACCAATCTCATTAATAACTTTTGCAGTAAATAATCAAACTTCGCCAAATTTACAGGAAAGTTGCCGTAATACCAGCCGATGGTGCCTGCAGAATTACATGGAGAACGGTTGAGAATTGACGTCTGAATTGACGTCTAAATGAATAACTTTTAATAATACTCGATCAAATTTCACACCAATCTCAATAATAACTTATGCAGTAATTAATCAAACTTCGCCAAATTCACGGGGAAGTTGCCGTAATAACAGCCGTTGTTGCCTGCAAAACTACATGGAAAACGGTTGAGAATTGACGTCAGAATTGACGTCTAAATGAATAACTTTTAATAATACTCAATCAAATTTCACAACATTCTCATTAAAAACTTTTGCAGTAATTAATCAAACTTTGCCAATTTACAGGGCAGTTGCCGTAATACCAGGCGATGGTGCCTGCAAAATTACATGGAAAACGGTTGAGAATTGACGTCCGAATTGACGTCTAAATGAATAACTTTTAATAATACTCAATCAAATTTCACACCAATCTCATTAATAACTTTTGCAGTAATTAATCAAACTTCGCCAAATTTACAGGGCAGTTGTCGTAATACCCGCCGATGGTGCCTGCAAAACTACATGGAAAACGGTTGAGAATCGACGTCTGAATTGACGTCTAAATAAATAACTTTTAATAATACTCGATCAAATTTCACACCAATCTCTTTAATAATTTTTGCAGTAATAAATCAAACTTCGCAAAGTTTACATTAATCAATCTTCGCCAAATTTACAGGGAAGTTGCCGTAATACCAGCCGATGGTGCCTACAAAACTACATGGAAAACGGTTGAGAATTGACGTCTGAATTGACGTCTAAATGAATAACTTTTAATAATACTCGATCAAATTTCACACCAATCTCAATAATAACTTATGCAGTAATTAATCAAACTTCGCCAAATTCACGGGGAAGTTGCCGTAATAACAGCCGTTGCTGCCTGCAAAACTACATGGAAAACGGTTGAGAATTGACGTCAGAATTGACGTCTAAATGAATAACTTTTAATAATACTCAATCAAATTTCACAACATTCTCATTAATAACTTTTGCAGTAATTAATCAAACTTTGCCAATTTACAGGGCAGTTGCCGTAATACCAGGCGATGGTGCCTGCAAAATTAAATGGAAAACGGTTGAGAATTGACGTCTGAATTGACGTACAAATGAATAACTTTTAATAATACTCAATCAAATTTCACACCAATCTCATTGATAACTTTTGCAGTAATTAATGAAACTTCGTCAAATTTACAGGGCAGTTGCCGTAATACCAGCCGATGGTGTCTGCAAAATTACATGGAAAACAGTTGAGAAGTGACGTCTGCATTGACGTCTGAATGAATAACTTTTAATAATACTCAATCAAATTTCACACCAATCTCATTAATAACTTTTGCAGTAATTAATCAAACTTCGTCAAATTTACAGGGAAGTTGCCATAATCACAGCCAATGTTGCCTGCAAAACTACATGGGAAGCGGTTGAGAATTGACGTCTGAATTGACGTCTAAATGAATAACTTTTAATAATACTCAATCAAATTTCAAACCAATCTCATTTTTAACTTTTGCAGTAATTACTCAAACTTCGCCAAATTTACAGGGAAGTTGCCGTAATACCAGCTAATGGTGTCTGCAAAATTACATGGAAAACAGTTGAGAAGTGACGTCTAAATTGACGTTTAAATGAATAACTTTTAATAATACTCGATCAAGTTTCACACCAATCTCTTTAATAATTTTTGCAGTAATAAATCAAACTTCGCAAAGTTTACATTAATCAAACTTTGCCAAATTTACAGGGAAGTTGCCGTAAAACCAGCCGATGGTGCGTACAAAACTACATGGAAAACGGTTGAGCATTGACGTCTGAATTGACGTCTAAATGAATAACTTTTAATAATACTCAATCAAATTTCACACCAATCTCATTAATAACTTTTCCAGTCATTAATCAAACTTCGCCAAATTTACAGGGAAGTTGCCGTAATAACAGCCAATGTTGCCTGCAAAACTACATGATAAACGGTTGAAAATTGACGTCTGAATTGACGTCTAAATGAATAACTTTTAATAATAGTCAATCAAATTGCACACCAAGCTCATTAATAACTTTTGCAGTAATTAATCAAACTTCACCAAATATACAGGGAAGTTGCCGTAATACCAGCCGATGGTGTCTGCAAAATTACATGGGAAACAGTTGAGAAGTGACGTCTGAATTGATGTTTAAATGAATAACTTTTAATAATACTCAATCAAATTTCACAACAATCTCTTTAATAATTTTTGCAGTAATAAATCAAACTTCGCAAAGTTTACATTAATCAAACTTTGCCAAATTTATAGGGAAGTTGCCGTAATAACAGCCGATGTTGCCTACAAAACTACATGGAAAACGGTTGATAATTGACGTCTGAATTGACGTCTAAATGAATAACTTTTAATAATACTCAATCAAATTTCACACCAATCTCACTAATAACTTTTGCAGTAATTATTCAAACTTCGCCAAATTTACAGGGAAGTTGCCGTAATACCAGCCGATGATGCCTGCAAAACTACATGGAAAACAGTTGAGAATTGACGTCTGAATTGACGTCTCGATGAATAACTTTTAATAATACTCAATCAAATTTCACACCAAGCTCATTAATAACTTTTGCAGTAATTAATCAAACTTCACCAAATTTACAGGGAAGTTGCCGTAATACCAGCCGATGGTGTCTGCAAAATTACATGGGAAACAGTTGAGAAGTGACGTCTGAATTGATGTTTAAATGAATAACTTTTAATAATACTCAATCAAATTTCACAACAATCTCTTTAATAATTTTTGCAGTAATAAATCAAACTTCGCAAAGTTTACATTAATCAAACTTTGCCAAATTTATAGGGAAGTTGCCGTAATAACAGCCGTTGTTGCCTGCAAAACTACATAGAAAACGGTTGAGAATTGACGTCTGAATTGACGTCTAAATGAATGACTTTTAATAATACTCAATCAAATTTCACACCACTCTCATTAATAACTTTTGCAGTAATCAATCAAACTCCACCAAATTTACAGGGCAGTTGCCGTAATACCAGCCGATGGTGCCTGCAAAATTATATGGAAAACGGTTGAGAATTGACGTCTGAATTGACGTTTAAATGAATAACTTTTATTAATACTCAATCAAATTTCACAACAATCTCTTTAATAATTTTTGCAGTAATAAAGCAAACTTCGCAAAGTTTACATTATTCAAACTTCGCCAAATTTACAGGGAAGTTGCCGTAATAACAGCTGAAGTTGCCTACAGAACTACATGGAAAACGGTTGAGAATTGACGTCTGAATTGACGTCTAAATGAATAACTTTTAATAATACTCAATCACATTTCACACCAATCTCATTAATAACTTTTGCAGTAATTATTCAATCTTCGCCAAATTTACAGGGAAGTTGCTGTAATACCAGCCGATGATGCCTGCGAAACTACATGGAAAACAGTTAAGAATTGACGTCTGAATTTACGTCTAAATGAATAACTTTTAATAATACTCAATCAAATTTCACACCAATCTCATTAATAACTTATGCAGTAATTAATCAAACTTCGCCAAATTCACGGGGAAGTTGCCGTAATAACAGCCGTTGTTGCCTGCAAAACTACATTGAAAACGGTTGAGAATTGACGTCTGAATTGACGTCTAAATGAATAACTTTTAATAATACTCAATCAAATTTCACACCAATCTCATTAATAACTTTTGCAGTAATTAATCAAACTTCGCCAAATTTACAGGGAAGTTGCCGTAATACCAGCCGGTGGTGCCTGCAAAATTACATGGAAAACAGTTGAGAATTGACGTCTGAATTGACGTCTAAATGAATAACTTTTAATAATACTCAATCAAATTTCACAACAATCTCATTAATAACTTTTGCAGTAATTAATCAAACCTCGCCAAATTTACAGGGAAGTTGCCGTAATAACAGCCAATGTTGCCTGCAAAACTACATGGAAAACGGTTGAGAATTGACGTCTGAATTGACGTCTAAATGACTCACTTTTAATAATAGACAATCAAATTTCACACCAAGCTCATTAATAACTTCTGCAATAATTAATCAAACTTCGCCAAATTTACACGGAAGTTGCCGTAATACCAGCCGATGGTGCCTGCAAAACTACATCGAAAACGTTTGAGAATTGACGTCTGAATTGACGTCTAAATGAATGACTTTTAATAATACTCAATCAAATTTCACACCACTCTCATTAATAACTTTTGCAGTAATCAATCAAACTCCACCAAATTTACAGGGCAGTTGCCGTAATACCAGCCGATGGTGCCTGCAAAATTATAAGGAAAACGGTTGAGAATTGACGTCTGAATTGACGTTTAAATGAATAACTTTTATTAATACTCAATCAAATTTCACAACAATCTCTTTAAAAATTTTTGCAGTAATAAAGCAAACTTCGCAAAGTTTACATTATTCAAACTTCGCCAAATTTACAGGGAAGTTGCCGTAATAACAGCTGATGTTGCCTACAGAACTACATGGAAAACGGTTGAGAATTGACGTCTGAATTGACGTCTAAATGAATAACTTTTAATAATACTCAATCACATTTCACACCAATCTCATTAATAACTTTTGCAGTAATTATTCAATCTTCGCCAAATTTACAGGGAAGTTGCTGTAATACCAGCCGATGATGCCTGCAAAACTACATGGAAAACAGTTAAGAATTGACGTCTGAATTTACGTCTAAATGAATAACTTTTAATAATACTCAATCAAATTTCACACCAATCTCATTAATAACTTATGCAGTAATTAATCAAACTTCGCCAAATCCACGGGGAAGTTGCCGTAATAACAGCCGTTGTTGCCTGCAAAACTACATTGAAAACGGTTGAGAATTGACGTCTGAATTGACGTCTAAATGAATAACTTTTATTAATATTCAATCAAATTTCACACCAATCTCATTAATAACTTTTGCAGTAATTAATCAAACTTCGCCAAATTTACAGGAAAGTTGCCGTAATACCAGCCGATGGTGCCTGCAAAATTACATGGAAAACGGTTGAGAATTGACGTCTGAATTGACGTCTAAATGAATAACTTTTAATAATACTCAATCAAATTTCACAAACAATCTTATTAATAACTTTTGCAGTAATTAATCAAACCTCGCCAAATTTACAGGGAAGTTGCCGTAATAACAGCCAATGTTGCCTGCAAAACTACATGGAAAACGGTTGAGAATTGACGTCTGAATTGACGTCTAAATGAATCACTTTTAATAATAGACAATCAAATTTCACACCAAGCTCATTAATAACTTCTGCAATAATTAATCAAACTTCGCCAAATTTACAGGGAAGTTGCCGTAATACCAGCCGATGGTGCCTGCAAAACTACATCGAAAACGTTTGAGAATTGACGTCTGAATTGACGTCTAAATGAATAACTTTTAATAATACTCAATCAAATTTCACACCAATCTCATTAATAACTTTTGCAGTAATTGATCAAACTTCGTCAAATTTACAGGGAAGTTGCAATAATAACAGCCAATGTTGCCTGCAAAACTACATGGAAAACGGTTGAGAATTGACGTCTGAATTGACGTCTAAATGAATGACTTTTAATAATACTCAATCAAATTTCACACCACTCTCATTAATAACTTTTGCAGTAATCAATCAAACTCCACCAAATTTACAGGGCAGTTGTCGTAATACCAGCCAATGGTTTCTGCAAAACTACATTGAAAACGGTTGAGAATTGACGTCTGAATTGACGTCTAAATGAATAACTTTTATTAATACTCAATCAAATTTCACAACAATCTCCTTAATAATTTTTGCAGTAATAAATCAAACTTCGCAAAGTTTACATTAATCAAACTTCGCCAAATTTACAGGGAAGTTGCCGTAATACCAGCCGATGGTGCCTGCAAAACTACATGGAAAACAGTTAAGAATTGACGTCTGAATTGACGTCTAAATAAATAACTTTTAATAATACTCAATCAAATTTCACACCAATCTCATTAATAACTTATGCAGTAATTAATCAAACTTCTCCAAATTTACAGGGAAGTTGCCGTAATAACAGCCGATGTTGCCTGCAAAACTACATGGAAAACGGTTTAGAATTGACGTCCGAATTGACGTCTAAATGAATAACTTTTATTAATACTCAATCAAATTTCACACCAATCTCATTAATAACTTTTGCAGTAATTAATCAAACTTCGCCAAATTTACAGGGCAGTTGTCGTAATACCAGCCGATGGTTTCTGCAAAACTACATTGAAAACGGTTGAGAATTGACGTCTGAATTGACGTCTAAATGAATAACTTTTATTAATACTCAATCAAATTTCACAACAATCTCTTTAATAATTTTTGCAGTAATAAATCAAACTTCGCAAAATTTACATTAATCAAACTTCGCCAAATTTACAGGGAAGTTGCCGTAATAACAGCCGATGTTGCCTACAAAATTACATGGAAAACAGTTGAGAAGTGACGTCTTAATTGACGTCTAAATGAATAACTTTGAATAATACTCTATCAAATTTCATACCAATGTCATTAATAACTTTTGCAGTAATTAATCAAACTTCGTCAAATTTATAGGGAAGTTTCCATAATAACAGCCAATGTTGCCTGCAAAACTACATGGAAAACGGTTGAGAATTGACGTGAGAATTGACGTCTAAATGAATAACTTTTAATAATACTCAATCAAATTTCACACCAATCTCATTAATAACTTTTGCAGTAATTAATCAAACTTCGTCAAATTTACAAGGCAGTTGCCGTAATACCAGCCGATGGTGCCTGCAAAACTGCATCGAAAACGGTTGAGAATTGACGTCTGAATTGACGTCTCGATGAATAACTTTTAATAATACTCAATCAAATTTCACACCGATTTCATTAATAACTTATGCAGTAATAAATCAAACTTCGCCAAATTTACGGGGAAGTTGCCGTAATAACAGTCGTTGTTGCCTGCAAAACTACATAGAAAACGGTTGAGAATTGACGTCTGAATTGACGTCTAAATGAATAACTTTTAATAATACTCAATCAAATTTCACACCAATCTCATTATTAACTTTTGCAGTAATTAATCAAACTTCGCCAAATTTACAGGGCAGTTGCCGTAATACCAGCCGATGGTGCCTGCAAAATTATATGGAAAACGGTTGAGAATTGACGTCTGAATTGACGTTTAAATGAATAACTTTTATTAATACTCAATCAAATTTCACAACAATCTCTTTAATAATTTTTGCAGTAATAAATCAAACTTCGCAAAGTTTACATTAATCAAACTTCGCCAAATTTACAGGGAAGTTGCCGTAATAACAGCCGATGTTGCCTACAAAACTACATGGAAAACGGTTTAGAATTGACGTCTGAATTGACGTCTAAATGAATAACTTTTAATAATACTCAATCAAATTTCACACCAATCTCATTAATAACTTTTGCAGTAATTAATCAAACTTCGCCAAATTTACAGGGCAGTTGTCGTAATACCAGCCGATGGTTTCTGCAAAACTACATTGAAAACGGTTGAGAATTGACGTCTGAATTGACGTCTAAATGAATAATTTATATTAATACTCAATCAAATTTCACAACAATCTCTTTAATAATTTTTGCAGTAATAAATCAAACTTCGCAAAGTTTACATTAATCAAACTTCGCCAAATTTACAGGGAAGTTGCCGTAATAACAGCCGATGTTGCCTACAAAATTACATGGAAAACAGTCGAGAAGTGACGTCTTAATTGACGTCTAAATGAATAACTTTTAATAATACTCTATCAAATTTCATACCAATGTCATTAATAACTTCTGCAGTAATTAATCAAACTTCGTCAAATTTATAGGGAAGTTTCCATAATAACAGCCAATGTTGCCTGCAAAACTATATGGAAAGCGGTTGAGAATTGACGTGAGAATTGACGTCTAAATGAATAACTTTTAATAATACTCAATCAAATTTCACACCAATCTCATTAATAACTTTTGCAGTAATTATTCAAACTTCGTCAAATTTACAGGGCAGTTGCCGTAATACCAGCCGATGGTGCCTGCAAAACTGCATC
This sequence comes from Flabesymbios commensalis, assembly GCA_964017125.1. Taxonomy (NCBI): domain Eukaryota; kingdom Metazoa; phylum Annelida; class Polychaeta; order Terebellida; family Flabelligeridae; genus Flabesymbios; species Flabesymbios commensalis. Next base: position 51,715 of record CAXHKU010000618.1, read on the forward strand.
GAAAACGGTTGAGAATTGACGTCTGAATTGACGTCTAAATGAATAACTTTTATTAATACTCAATCAAATTTCACAACAATCTCTTTAATAATTCTTGCAGTAATAAATCAAACTTCGCAAAGTTTACAGGGAAGTTGCCGTAATACCAGCCGATGATGCCTGCAAAACTACATGGAAAACAGTTGAGAATTGACGTCTGAATTGACGTCTCGATGAATAACTTTTAATAATACTCAATCAAATTTCACACCGATTTCATTAATAACTTATGCAGTAATAAATCAAACTTCGCCAAATTTACGGGGAAGTTGCCGTAATAACAGTCGTTGTTGCCTGCAAAACTACATAGAAAACGGTTGAGAATTGACGTCTGAATTGACGTCTAAATGAATAACTTTTAATAATACTCAATCAAATTTCACACCAATCTCATTAATAACTTTTGCAGTAATTAATCAAACTTCGCCAAATTTACAGGGCAGTTGCCGTAATACCAGCCGATGGTGCCTGCAAAATTATATGGAAAACGGTTGAGAATTGACGTCTGAATTGACGTTTAAATGAATAACTTTTATTAATACTCAATCAAATTTCACAACAATCTCTTTAATAATTTTTGCAGTAATAAATCAAACTTCGCAAAGTTTACATTAATCAAACTTCGCCAAATTTACAGGGAAGTTGCCGTAATAACAGCCGATGTTGCCTACAAAACTACATCGAAAACGGTTGAGAATTGACGTCTGAATTGACGTCTAAATGAATAACTTTTATTAATACTCATTCAAATTTCAAACCAATCTCATTATATAACTTTTGCAGTAAATAATCAAACTTCGCCAAATTTACAGGGAAGTTGCCGTAATACCAGCCGATGGTGCCTGCAAAACTACATGGAAAACAGTTATGAATTGACGTCTGAATTGACGTCTAAATGAATAACTTTTAATAATACTCAATCAAATTTCACACCAATCTCATTATTATCTTATGCAGTAATTAATCAAACTTCACCAAATTTACAGGAAATTGCCGTAATAACAGCCAATGCTGCCTGCAAAACTACATTGAAAACGGTTGAGAATTGACGTCTGAATTGACGTCTAAATGAATAACTTTTAATAATACTCAATCAAATTTCACACCAATCTCATTAATAACTTTTGCAGTAATTAATCAAACTTCGCCAAATTTACAGGGAAGTTGCCGTAATACCAGCCGATGGTGCCTGCAAAATTACATGGAAAACGGTTGAGAATTGACGTCTGAATTGACGTCTAAATGAATAACTTTTGATAATACTCAATCAAATTTCACAACAATCTCATTAATAACTTTTGCAGTAATTAATCAAACTTCGCCAAATTTACAGGGAAGTTGCCGTAATAACAGCCAATGTTGCCTGCAAAACTACATGGAAAACGGTTCAGAATTGACGCCTGAATTGACGTCTAAATGAATCACTCTTAATAATAGACAATCAAATTTCACAACAATCTCATTAATAACTTTTGCAGTAATTAATCAAACTTCGCCAAATTTACACGGAAGTTGCCGTAATAACAGCCAATGTTGCCTGCAAAACTACATGGAAAACGGTTGAGAATTGACGTCTGAATTGACGTCTAAATGAATAACTTTTAATAATACTCAATCAAATTTCACACCAATCTCATTAATAACTTTTGCAGTAATTAATCAAACTTCGTCAAATTTACACGGAAGTTGTCATAATACCAGTCGATGGTGCCTGCAAAACTACATCGAAAACGGTTGAGAATTGACGTCTGAATTGACGTCTAAATGAATAACTTTTATTAATACTCATTCAAATTTCAAACCAATCTCATTATATAACTTTTGCAGTAAATAATCAAACTTCGCCAAATTTACAGGGAAGTTGCCGTAATACCAGCCGATGGTGCCTGCAAAACTACATGGAAAACAGTTATGAATTGACGTCTGAATTGACGTCTAAATGAATAACTTTTAATAATACTCAATCAAATGTCACACCAATCTCATTATTAACTTATGCAGTAATTAATCAAACTTCACCAAATTTACAGGAAATTGCCGTAATAACAGCCAATGCTGCCTGCAAAACTACATTGAAAACGGTTGAGAATTGACGTCTGAATTGACGTCTAAATGAATAACTTTTAATAATACTCAATCAAATTTCACACCAATCTCATTAATAACTTTTGCAGTAATTAATCAAACTTCGCCAAATTTACAGGGAAGTTGCCGTAATACCAGCCGATGGTGCCTGCAAAATTACATGGAAAACGGTTGAGAATTGACGTCTGAATTGACGTCTAAATAATTAACTTTTGATAATACTCAATCAAATTTCACAACAATCTCATTAATAACTTTTGCAGTAATTAATCAAACTTCGCCAAATTTACAGGGAAGTTGCCGTAATAACAGCCAATGTTGCCTGCAAAACTACATGGAAAACGGTTCAGAATTGACGCCTGAATTGACGTCTAAATGAATCACTCTTAATAATAGACAATCAAATTTCACAACAATCTCATTAATAACTTTTGCAGTAATTAATCAAACTTCGCCAAATTTACACGGAAGTTGCCGTAATAACAGCCAATGTTGCCTGCAAAACTACATGGAAAACGGTTGAGAATTGACGTCTGAATTGACGTCTAAATGAATAACTTTTAATAATACTCAATCAAATTTCACACCAATCTCATTAATAACTTTTGCAGTAATTAATCAAACTTCGTCAAATTTACAGGGAAGCTGCCGTAATAACAGCCAATGTTGCCTGCAAAACTACATGGAAAACGGTTGAGAATTGACGTCTGAATTGACGTCTAAATGAATAACTTTTAATAATAGTCAATCAAATATCACACCAAGCTCATTAATTCCTTCTGCAATAATTAATCAAACTTCACCAAATTTACACGGAAGTTGTCATAATACCAGTCGATGGTGCCTGCAAAACTACATCGAAAACGGTTGAGAATTGACGTCTGAATTGACGTCTAAATGAATAACTTTTATTAATACTCATTCAAATTTCAAACCAATCTCATTATATAACTTTTGCAGTAAATAATCAAACTTCGCCAAATTTACAGGGAAGTTGCCATAATACCAGCCGATGGTGCCTGCAAAACTACATGGAAAACAGTTATGAATTGACGTCTGAATTGACGTCTAAATGAATAACTTTTAATAATACTCAATCAAATTTCACACCAATCTCATTATTAACTTATGCAGTAATTAATCAAACTTCGCCAAATTTACAGGAAATTGCCGTAATAACAGCCGATGCTGCCTGCAAAACTACATGGAAAACGGTTGAGAAGTGACGTCTTAATTGACGTCTAAATGAATAACTTTTAATAATACTCAATCAAATTTCAAAACAATCGCATTAATAACTTTTGCAGTAATTACTCAAACTTCGCCAAATTTACAGGGAAGTTGCCATAGTAACAGCCAATGTTGCCTGCAAAACTACATAGAAAACGGTTGAGAATTGACGTCTGAATTGACGTCTAAATGAATAACTTTTAATAATACTCAATCAAATTTCACACCAATCTCATTAATAACTTTTGCAGTAATTAATCAAACTTCGCCAAATTTACAGGGCAGTTGCCGTAATACCAGCCGATGGTGCCTCCAAAATTATATGGAAAACGGTTGAGAATTGACGTCTGAATTGACGTTTAAATGAATAACTTTTATTAATACTCAATCAAATTTCACAACAATCTCTTTAATAATTTTTGCAGTAATAAATCAAACTTCGCAAAGTTTACATTAATCAAACTTCGCCAAATTTACAGGGAAGTTGCCGTAATAACAGCCGATGTTGCCTACAAAACTGCATGGAAAACGGTTGAGAATTGACGTCTGAATTGACGTCTAAATGAATAACTTTTAATAATACTCAATCAAATTTCACACCAATCTCATTAATAACTTTTGCAGTGATTATTCAATCTTCGCCAAATTTACAGGGAAGTTGCCGTAAAAGCAGCCGATGATGCCTGCAAAACTACATGGAAAACAGTTAAGAATTGACGTCTGAATTGACGTCTAAATGAATAACTTTTAATAATACTCAATCAAATTTCACACCAATCTCATTAATAACTTATGCAGTAATTAATCAAACTTTGCCAAATTCACGGGGAAGTTGCCGTAATAACAGCCGTTTGTTGCCTGCAAAACTACATTGAAAACGGTTGAGAATTGACGTCTGAATTGACGTCTAAATGAATAACTTTTAATAATACTCAATCAAATTTCACACCAATCTCATTATTAACTTTTTGCAGTAATTAATCAAACTTCGCCAAATTTACAGGGAAGTTGCCGTAATACCAGCCGATGGTGCCTGCAAAATTACATGGAAAACGGTTGAGAATTGACGTCTGAATTGACGTCTAAATGAATAACTTTGGATAATACTCAATCAAATTTCACAACAATCTCATTGATAACTTTTGCAGTAATTAATCAAACTTCGCCAAATTTACAGGGAAGTTGCCGTAATAACAGCCAATGTTGCCTGCAAAACTACATGGAAAACGGTTGAGAATTGACGTCTGAATTGACGTCTAAATGAATCACTCTTAATAATAGACAATCAAATTTCACAACAATCTCATAATAACTTTTGCAGTAATTAATCAAACTTCACCAAATTTACACGGAAGTTGTCATAATACCAGTCGATGGTGCCTGCAAAACTACATCGAAAACGGTTGAGAATTGACGTCTGAATTGACGTCTAAATGAATAACTTTTATTAATACTCATTCAAATTTCAAACCAATCTCATTATATAACTTTTGCAGTAAATAATCAAACTTCGCCAAATTTACAGGGAAGTTGCCGTAATACCAGCCGATGGTGCCTGCAAAACTACATGGAAAACAGTTATGAATTGACGTCTGAATTGACGTCTAAATGAATAACTTTTAATAATACTCAATCAAATTTCACACCAATCTCATTATTAACTTATGCAGTAATTAATCAAACTTCGCCAAATTTACAGGAAATTGCCGTAATAACAGCCGATGCTGCCTGCAAAACTACATGGAAAACGGTTGAGAAGTGACGTCTTAATTGACGTCTAAATGAATAACTTTTAATAATACTCAATCAAATTTCAAAACAATCGCATTAATAACTTTTGCAGTAATTACTCAAACTTCGCCAAATTTACAGGGAAGTTGCCATAATAACAGCCAATGTTGCCTGCAAAACTACATAGAAAACGGTTAAGAATTGACGTCTGAATTGACGTCTAAATGAATAACTTTTAATAATACTCAATCAAATTTCACACCAATCTCATTAATAACTTTTGCAGTGATTATTCAATCTTCGCCAAATTTACAGGGCAGTTGCCGCAATAACAGCCGATGGTGCCTCCAAAATTATATGGAAAACGGTTGAGAATTGACGTCTGAATTGACGTTTACATGAATAACTTTTATTAATACTCAATCAAATTTCACAACAATCTCTTTAATAATTTTTGCAGTAATAAATCAAACTTCGCAAAGTTTACATTAATCAAACTTCGCCAAATTTACAGGGAAGTTGCCGTAATAACAGCCGATGTTGCCTACAAAACTACATGGAAAACGGTTGAGAATTGACGTCTGAATTGACGTCTAAATGAATAACTTTTAATAATACTCAATCAAATTTCACACCAATCTCATTAATAACTTTTGCAGTGATTATTCAATCTTCGCCAAATTTACAGGGAAGTTGCCGTAAAAGCAGCCGATGATGCCTGCAAAACTACATGGAAAACAGTTAAGAATTGACGTCTGAATTGACGTCTAAATGAATAACTTTTAATAATACTCAATCAAATTTCACACCAATCTCATTAATAACTTATGCAGTAATTAATCAAACTTTGCCAAATTCACGGGGAAGTTGCCGTAATAACAGCCGTTGTTGCCTGCAAAACTACATTGAAAACGGTTGAGAATTGACGTCTGAATTGACGTCTAAATGAATAACTTTTAATAATACTCAATCAAATTTCACACCAATCTCATTAATAACTTTTGCAGTAATTAATCAAACTTCGCCAAATTTACAGGGAAGTTGCCGTAATACCAGCCGATGGTGCCTGCAAAATTACATGGAAAACGGTTGAGAATTGACGTCTGAATTGACGTCTAAATGAATAACTTTTGATAATACTCAATCAAATTTCACAATAATCTCATTGATAACTTTTGCAGCAATTAATCAAACTTCGCCAAATTTACAGGGAAGTTGCCGTAATAACAGCCAATGTTGCCTGCAAAACTACATGGAAAACGGTTGAGAATTGACGTCTGAATTGACGTCTAAATGGATCACTCTTAATAATAGACAATCAAATTTCACAACAATCTCATTAATAACTTTTGCAGTAATTAATCAAACTTCGCCAAATTTACACGGAAGTTGCCGTAATACCAGCCGATGGTGCCTGCAAAACTACATCGAAAACGGTTGAGAATTGACGTCTGAATTGACGTCTAAATGAATAACTTTTAATAATACTCAATCAAATTTCACACCAATCTCATTAATAACTTATGCAGTAATTAATCAAACTTTGCCAAATTCACGGGGAAGTTGCCGTAATAACAGCCGTTGTTGCCTGCAAAACTACATTGAAAACGCTTGAGAATTGACGTCTGAATTGACGTCTAAATGAATAACTTTTAATAATACTCAATCAAATTTCACACCAATCTCATTATTAACTTTTGCAGTAATTAATCAAACTTCGCCAAATTTACAGGGAAGTTGCCGTAATACCAGCCGATGGTGCCTGCAAAATTACATGGAAAACGGTTGAGAATTGACGTCTGAATTGACGTCTAAATGAATAACTTTTGATAATACTCAATCAAATTTCACAACAATCTCATTAATAACTTTTGCAGTAATTAATCAAACTTCGCCAAATTTACAGGGAAGTTGCCGTAATAACAGCCAATGTTGCCTGCAAAACTACATGGAAAACGGTTGAGAATTGACGTCTGAATTGACGTCTAAATGAATCACTCTTAATAATAGACAATCAAATTTCACAACAATCTCATTAATAACTTTTGCAGTAATTAATCAAACTTCGCCAAATTGACACGGAAGTTGCCGTAATACCAGCCGATGGTGCCTGCAAAACTACATCTAAAACGGTTGAGAATTGACGTCTGAATTGACGTCTAAATGAATAACTTTTAATAATACTCAATCAAATTTCACACCAATCTCATTAATAACTTTTGCAGTAATTAATCAAACTTCGTCAAATTTACAGGGAAGCTGCCGTAATAACAGCCCATGTTGCCTGCAAAACTACATGGAAAACGGTTGAGAATTGACGTCTGAATTGACGTCTAAATGAATAACTTTTAATAATACTCAATCAAATTTCACAACAATCTCATTAATAACTTTTGCAGTAATTAATCAAACTTCGCCAAATTTACAGGGAAGTCGCCGTAATAACAGCCAATGTTGCCTGCAAAACTACATGGAAAACGGTTGAGAATTGACGTCTGAATTGACGTCTAAATGAATAACTTTTAATAATAGTCAATCAAATATCACACCAAGCTCATTAATACCTTCTGCAATAATTAATCAAACTTCACCAAATTTACACGGAAGTTGTCATAATACCAGTCGATGGTGCCTGCAAAACTATATCGAAAACGGTTGAGAATTGACGTCTGAATTGACGTCTAAATGAATAACTTTTATTAATACTCATTCAAATTTCAAACCAATCTCATTATATAACTTTTGCAGTAAATAATCAAACTTCGCCAAATTTACAGGGAAGTTGCCGTAAAAGCAGCCGATGATGCCTGCAAAACTACATGGAAAACAGTTAAGAATTGACGTCTGAATTGACGTCTAAATGAATAACTTTTAATAATACTCAATCAAATTTCACACCAATCTCATTAATAACTTATGCAGTAATTAATCAAACTTTGCCAAATTCACGGGGAAGTTGCCGTAATAACAGCCGTTGTTGCCTGCAAAACTACATTGAAAACGGTTGAGAATTGACGTCTGAATTGACGTCTAAATGAATAACTTTTAATAATACTCAATCAAATTTCACACCAATCTCATTAATAACTTTTGCAGTAATTAATCAAACTTCGCCAAATTTACAGGGAAGTTGCCGTAATACCAACCGATGGTGCCTGCAAAATTACATGGAAAACGGTTGAGAATTGACGTCTGAATTGACGTCTAAATGAATAACTTTTGATAATACTCAATCAAATTTCACAATAATCTCATTAATAACTTTTGCAGCAATTAATCAAACTTCGCCAAATTTACAGGGAAGTTGCCGTAATAACAGCCAATGTTGCCTGCAAAACTACATGGAAAACGGTTGAGAATTGACGTCTGAATTGACGTCTAAATGAATCACTCTTAATAATAGACAATCAAATTTCACAACAATCTCATTAATAACTTTTGCAGTAATTAATCAAACTTCGCCAAATTTACACGGAAGTTGCCGTAATACCAGCCGATGGTGCCTGCAAAACTACATCGAAAACGGTTGAGAATTGACGTCTGAATTGACGTCTAAATGAATAACTTTTAATAATACTCAATCAAATTTCACACCAATCTCATTAATAACTTTTGCAGTAATTAATCAAACTTCGTCAAATTTACAGGGAAGCTGCCGTAATAACAGCCAATGTTGCCTGCAAAACTACATGGAAAACGGTTGAGAATTGACGTCTGAATTGACGTCTAAATGAATAACTTTTAATAATACTCAATCAAATTTCACAACAATCTCATTAATAACTTTTGCAGTAATTAATCAAACTTCGCCAAATTTACAGGGAAGTTGCCGTAATAACAGCCAATGTTGCCTGCAAAACTACATGGAAAACGGTTGAGAATTGACGTCTGAATTGACGTCTAAATGAATAACTTTTAATAATAGTCAATCAAATATCACACCAAGCTCATTAATACCTTCTGCAATAATTAATCAAACTTCACCAAATTTACACGGAAGTTGTCATAATACCAGTCGATGGTGCCTGCAAAACTACATCGAAAACGGTTGAGAATTGACGTCTGAATTGACGTCTAAATGAATAACTTTTATTAATACTCATTCAAATTTCAAACCAATCTCATTATATAACTTTTGCAGTAAATAATCAAACTTCGCCAAATTTACAGGGAAGTTGCCGTAATACCAGCCGATGGTGCCTGCAAAACTACATGGAAAACAGTTATGAATTGACGTCTGAATTGACGTCTAAATGAATAACTTTTAATAATACTCAATCAAATTTCACACCAATCTCATTATTAACTTATGCAGTAATTAATCAAACATCGCCAAATTTACAGGAAATTGCCGCAATAACAGCCGATGCTGCCTGCAAAACTACATGGAAAACGGTTGAGAAGTGACGTCTTAATTGACGTCTAAATGAATAACTTTTAATAATACTCAATCAAATTTCAAACCAATCGCATTAATAACTTTTGCAGTAATTACTCAAACTTCGCCAAATTTACAGGGAAGTTGCCATAGTAACAGCCAATGTTGCCTGCAAAACTACATGGAAAACGGTTGAGAATTGACGTCTGAATCGACGTCTAAATGAATAACTTTTAATAACACTCAATCAAATTTCAAACCAATCGCATTAATAACTTTTGCAGTAATAATTCAAACTTCGCCAAATTTACAAGGAAGCTGCCGTAATAACAGCCGATGTTGCCTGCAAAACTACGTTTAAAACGGTTGAGAATTGACGTCTGAATTGACGTCTAAATGAATAACTTTTATTAATACTCATTCAAATTTCAAACCAATCTCATTATATAACTTTTGCAGTAAATAATCAAACTTCGCCAAATTTACAGGGAAGTTGCCGTAATACCAGCCGATGGTGCCTGCAAAACTACATGGAAAACAGTTATGAATTGACGTCTGAATTGACGTCTAAATGAATAACTTTTAATAATACTCAATCAAATTTCACACCAATCTCATTAATAACTTATGCAGTAATTAATCAAACTTCGCCAAATTTACAGGAAATTGCCGCAATAACAGCCGATGCTGCCTGCAAAACTACATGGAAAACGGTTGAGAAGTGACGTCTTAATTGACGTCTAAATGAATAACTTTTAATAATACTCAATCAAATTTCAAACCAATCGCATTAATAACTTTTGCAGTAATTACTCAAACTTCGCCAAATTTACAGGGAAGTTGCCATAGTAACAGCCAATGTTGCCTGCAAAACTACATGGAAAACGGTTGAGAATTGACGTCTGAATCGACGTCTAAATGAATAACTTTTAATAACACTCAATCAAATTTCAAACCAATCGCATTAATAACTTTTGCAGTAATAATTCAAACTTCGCCAAATTTACAAGGAAGCTGCCGTAATAACAGCCGATGTTGCCTGCAAAACTACGTTGAAAACGGTTGAGAATTGACGTCTGAATTGACGTCTAAACGAATAACTTTTAATAATACTCAATCAAATTTCACATCAATCTCATTAATAACCTTTGCAGTAATTGATCAAACTTCGTCAAATTTACAGGGAAGTTGCCATAATAACAGCCAATGTTGCCTGCAAAACTACATGGAAAACGGTTGAGAAGTGACGTCTTAATTGACGTCTAAATGATTAACTTTTAATAATACTCAATCAAATTTCATACCAATCTCATTAATAACTTTTGCAGTAATTAATCAAACTTCGTCAAATTTACAGGGAAGTTTCCATAATAACAGCCAATGTTGCCTGCAAAACTACATAGAAAACGGTTGAGAATTGACGTCTGAATTGACGTCTAAATGAATAACTTTTAATAATACTCAATCAAATTTCACACCAATCTCATTAATAACTTTTGCAGTAATTAATCAAACTTCGCCAAATTTACAGGGCAGTTGCTGTAATACCATCCGATGGTGCCTGCAAAACTACATGGAAAACGGTTGAGAATTAACGTCTGAATTGACGTCTAAATGAATAACATTTAATAATACTCAATCAAATTTAACACCAATCTCATTGATAACTTTTGCATTAATTAATCAAACTTCGCCAAATTTACAAGGAAGTTGTCGTAATACCAGTCGATGGTGCCTGCAAAACTACATCGAAAACGGTTGAGAATTGACGTCTGAATTGACGTCTAAATGAATAACTTTTAATAATACTCAATCAAATTTCACATCAATTTCATTATATAACTTTTGCAGTAATTAATCAAACTTCGCCAAATTTACAGGAAATTGCCGTAATAACAGCCGATGTTGCCTGCAAAACTACATGGAAAACGCTTGAGAAGTGACGTCTTTATTGACGTCTAAATGAATAACTTTTAATAATACTCAATCAAATTTCAAACCAATCGCATTAATAACTTTTGCAGTAATTACTCAAACTTCGCCAAATTTACAGGGAAGTTGTCATAGCAACAGCCAATGTTGCCTGCAAAACCACATGGAAAACGGTTGAGAATTGACGTCTGAATCGACATCTAAATGAATAACTTTTAATAACACTCAATCAAATTTCAAACCAATCGCATTAATAACTTTTGCAGTAATTAATCAAACTTCGCCAAATTTACAAGGAAGCTGCCGTAATAACAGCCGATGTTGCCTGCGAAATTACATGGGAAACAGTTGAGAAGTGAGGTATTAATTGACGTCTAAATGAATAACTTTTAATAATACTCGATCAAATTTCACACCAATCTCTTTAATATTTTTTGCAGTAATAAATCAAACTTCGCAAAGTTTACATTAATCAAACTTCGCCAAATTTACA
>CAXHKU010000619.1:0-16814 GCA_964017125.1 Flabesymbios commensalis
CAGGAATAAAACATGATTACAGTCACATTCACATTAAATTCATCAACCTTAATACAGGAATAACACATGATTACAGTCAGATTCACATTAAATTCATCAACCTTAATACAGGAATAAAAACATGATTATAGTCAGATTCACATTAAATTCATCAACCTTAATACAGGAATAACACATGATTATAGTCACATTCACATTAAATTCATCAACCTTAATACAGGAATAAAACATGATTACAGTCACATTCACATTAAATTCATCAACCTTAATACAGGAATAACACATGATTACAGTCAGATTCACATTAAATTCATCAACCTTAATACAGGAATAACACATGATTACAGTCAGATTCACATTAAATTCATCAACCTTAATACAGGAATAACACATGATTATAGTCACATTCACATTAAATTCATCAACCTTAATACAGGAATAACACATGATTACAGTCAGATTCACATTAAATTCATCAACCTTAATACAGGAATAACACATGATTACAGTCACATTCACATTAAATTCATCAACCTTAATACAGGGAATAACACATGATTACAGTCAGATTCACATTAAATTCATCAACCTTAATACAGGAATAAAACATGATTATAGTCAGATTCACATTAAATTCATCAACCTTAATACAGGAATAACACATGATTATAGTCACATTCACATTAAATTCATCAACCTTAATACAGGAATAAAACATGATTACAGTCACATTCACATTAAATTCATCAACCTTAATACAGGAATAAACACATGATTACAGTCAGATTCACATTAAATTCATCAACCTTAATACAGGAATAACACATGATTACAGTCAGATTCACATTAAATTCATCAACCTTAATACAGGAATAACACATGATTATAGTCACATTCACATTAAATTCATCAACCTTAATACAGGAATAACACATGATTACAGTCACATTCACATTAAATTCATCAACCTTAATACAGGAATAAAACATGATTATAGTCACATTCACATTAGATTCATCCATCTTAATACAGGAATAACACATGATTACAGTCAGATTCACATTAAATTCATCAACCTTAATACAGGAATAACACATGATTATAGTGAGATTCACATTAAATTCATCAACCTTAATACAGGAATAAAACATGATTATAGTCAGATTCACATTAAATTCATCAACCTTAATACAGGAATAACACATGATTATAGTGAGATTCACATTAAATTCATCAACCTTAATACAGGAATAACACATGATTACAGTCACATTCACATTAAATTCATCAACCTTAATACAGGAATAACACATGATTACAGTCAGATTCACATCAAATTCATCAACCTTAATACAGGAATAACACATGATTATAGTCAGATTCACATTAAATTCATCAACCTTAATACAGGAATAACACATGATTACAGTCACATTCACATTAAATTCATCCATCTTAATACAGGAATAACACATGATTACAGTCAGATTTCACATTAAATTCATCCATCTTAATACAGGAATAACACATGATTATAGTCAGATTCACATTAAATTCATCAACCTTAATACAGGAATAACACATGATTATAGTCACATTCACATTAAATTCATAAACCTTAATACAGGAATAACACATGATTACAGTCAGATTCACATTAAATTCATCCATCTTAATACAGGAATAAAACATGATTACAGTCAGATTCACATTAGATTCATCAACCTTAATACAGGAATAACACATGATTACAGTCAGATTCACATTAAATTCATCAACCTTAATACAGGAATAACACATGATTACAGTCACATTCACATTAAATTCATCCATCTTAATACAGGATTAACACATGATTATAGTCACATTCACATTAGATTCATCAACCTTAATACAGGAATAACACATGATTACAGTCAGATTCACATTAGATTCATCCATCTTAATACAGGAATAACACATGATTATAGACAGACTCACAATAAATTCATCAACCTTAATACAGGAATAACACATGATTACAGTCAGATTCACATTAGATTCATCCATCTTAATACGGGAATAACACATGATTACAGTCAGATTCACATTAAATTCATCAACCTTAATACAGGAATAACACATGATTATAGTCAGATTCACATTAGATTCATCTATCTTAATACAGGAATAACACATGATTACAGTCACATTCACATTAAATTCATCAACCTTAATACAGGAATAAAACATGATTACAGTCAGATTCACATTAGATTCATCAACCTTAATACAGGAATAACACATGATTACAGTCAGATTCACATTAAATTCATCAACCTTAATACAGGAATAACACATGATTACAGTCACATTCACATTAAATTCATCCATCTTAATACAGGAATAACACATGATTACAGTCAGATTCCCATTAAATTCATCAACCTTAATACAGGAATAACACATGATTACAGTCAGATTCACATTAGATTCATCAACCTTAATACAGGAATAAAACATGATTACAGTCACATTCACATTAAATTCATCAACCTTAATACAGGAATAACACATGATTATAGTCAGATTCACATTAAATTCATCCACCTTAATACAGGAATAAAACATGATTACAGTCAGACTCACATTAAATTCATCAACCTTAATACAGGAATAACACATGATTACAGTCACATTCACATTAAATTCATCAACCTTAATACAGGAATAACACATGATTATAGTCAGATTCACATTAAATTCATCAACCTTAATACAGGAATAACACATGATTACAGTCAGATTCACATTAAATTCATCAACCTTAATACAGGAATAAAAACATGATTACAGTCAGATTCACATTAAATTCATCCATCTTAATACAGGAATAACACATGATTACAGTCACATTCACATTAAATTCATCAACCTTAATACAGGAATAACACATGATTACAGTCACATTCACATTAAATTCATCAACCTTAATACAGGAATAACACATGATTACAGTCAGATTCACATTAAATTCATCAACCTTAATACAGGAATAACACATGATTATAGTCAGATTCACATTAGATTCATCCATCTTAATACAGGAATAACACATGATTATAGTCACATTCACATTAAATTCATCAACCTTAATACAGGAATAACACATGATTATAGTCAGATTCACATTAAATTCATCAACCTTAATACAGGAATAACACATGATTATAGTCAGATTCACATTAAATTCATCAACCTTAATACAGGAATAACACATGATTACAGTCACATTCACATTAAATTCATCAACCTTAATACAGGAATAAAACATGATTACAGTCAGATTCACATTAAATTCATCCATCTTAATACAGGAATAACACATGATTACAGTCACATTCACATTAAATTCATCAACCTTAATACAGGAATAACACATGATTACAGTCACATTCACATTAAATTCATCAACCTTAATACAGGAATAACACATGATTATAGTCACATTCACATTAAATTCATCAACCTTAATACAGGAATAACACATGTTTATAGTCACATTCACATTAAATTCATCCATCTTAATACAGGAATAACACATGATTACAGTCACATTCACATTAAATTCATCAACCTTAATACAGGAATAACACATGATTACAGTCACATTCACATTAAATTCATCAACCTTAATACAGGAATAACACATGATTACAGTCAGATTCACATTAGATTCATCAACCTTAATACAGGAATAACACATGATTATAGTCAGATTCACATTAAATTCATCAACCTTAATACAGGAATAACACATGATTACAGTCCACATTCACATTAAATTCATCAACCTTAATACAGGAATAAAACATGATTACAGTCAGATTCACATTAAATTCATCCATCTTAATACAGGAATAACACATGATTACAGTCACATTCACATTAAATTCATCAACCTTAATACAGGAATAACACATGATTACAGTCACATTCACATTAAATTCATCAACCTTAATACAGGAATAACACATGATTACAGTCCACATTCACATTAAATTCATCAACCTTAATACCGGAATAACACATGATTACAGTCAGATTCACATTAAATTCATCAACCTTAATACAGGAATAACACATGATTATAGTCAGATTCACATTAAATTCATCAACCTTAATACAGGAATAACACATGATTACAGTCACATTCACATTAAATTCATCAACCTTAATACAGGAATAAAACATGATTACAGTCAGATTCACATTAAATTCATCCATCTTAATACAGGAATAACACATGATTACAGTCACATTCACATTAAATTCATCAACCTTAATACAGGAATAACACATGATTATAGTCAGATTCACATTAAATTCATCAACCTTAATACAGGAATAACACATGATTACAGTCACATTCACATTAAATTCATCAACCTTAATACAGGAATAAAACATGATTACAGTCAGATTCACATTAAATTCATCCATCTTAATACAGGAATAACACATGATTACAGTCACATTCACATTAAATTCATCAACCTTAATACAGGAATAACACATGATTACAGTCACATTCACATTAAATTCATCAACCTTAATACAGGAATAACACATGATTACAGTCACATTCACATTAAATTCATCAACCTTAATACCGGAATAACACATGATTACAGTCAGATTCACATTAAATTCATCAACCTTAATACCGGAATAACACATGATTACAGTCAGATTCACATTAAATTCATCAACCTTAATACAGGAATAACACATGATTACAGTCAGATTCACATTAGATTCATCCAGCTTAATACAGGAATAACACATGATTATAGTCAGATTCACATTAAATTCATCCATCTTAATACAGGAATAACACATGATTACAGTCAGATTCACATTTAATTCATCAACCTTAATACCGGAATAACACATGATTACAGTCAGATTCACATTAAATTCATCAACCTTAATACCGGAATAACACATGATTACAGTCACATTCACATTAAATTCATCAACCTTAATACAGGAATAACACATGATTACAGTCAGATTCACATTAGATTCATCCAGCTTAATACAGGAATAACACATGATTACAGTCAGATTCACATTAAATTCATCAACCTTAATACAGGAATAACACATGATTACAGTCAGATTCACATTAGATTCATCCATCTTAATGCAGGAATAACACATGATTATAGTCAGACTCACATTAAATTCATCAACCTTAATACAGGAATAACACATGATTATAGTCAGATTCACATTAAATTCATCAACCTTAATACAGGAATAACACATGATTATAGTTAGATTCACATTAGATTCATCAACCTTAATACAGGAATAAAACATGATTACAGTCAGATTCACATTAAATTCATCAACCTTAATACAGGAATAACACATGATTACAGTCAGATTCACATTAAATTCATCAACCTTAATACAGGAATAACACATGATTACAGTCAGATTCACATTAAATTCATCAACCTTAATACAGGAATAACACATGATTATAGTCAGATTCACATTAGATTCATCCATCTTAATGCAGGAATAACACATGATTATAGTCAGATTCACATTAAATTCATCAACCTTAATACAGGAATAACACATGATTATAGTCAGACTCACATTAAATTCATCAACCTTAATACAGGAATAACACATGATTACAGTCAGATTCACATTAGATTCATCAACCTTAATACAGGAATAACACATGATTATAGTCAGACTCACATTAAATTCATCAACCTTAATACAGGAATAACACATGATTATAGTCAGATTCACATTAAATTCATCAACCTTAATACATGAATAACACATGATTACAGTCACATTCACATTAAATTCATCAACCTTAATACAGGAATAACACATGATTATAGTCAGATTCACATTAAATTCATCCATCTTAATACAGGAATAAAACATGATTACAGTCACATTCACATTAAATTCATCAACCTTAATACAGGAATAAAACATGATTACAGTCAGATTCACATTAAATTCATCCATCTTAATACAGGAATAACACATGATTACAGTCACATTCACATTAAATTCATCAACCTTAATACAGGAATAACACATGATTACAGTCACATTCACATTAAATTCATCAACCTTAATACAGGAATAACACATGATTACAGTCAGATTCACATTAAATTCATCAACCTTAATACAGGAATAAAACATGATTATAGTCAGATTCACATTAAATTCATCCATCTTAATACAGGAATAACACATGATTATAGTCAGATTCACATTAGATTCATCCATCTTAATACAGGAATAACACATGATTACAGTCACATTCACATTAAATTCATCAACCTTAATACAGGAATAACACATGATTACAGTCACATTCACATTAAATTCATCAACCTTAATACAGGAATAACACATGATTACAGTCACATTCACATTAAATTCATCAACCTTAATACAGGAATAAAACATGATTACAGTCAGATTCACATTAGATTCATCAACCTTAATACAGGAATAACACATGATTACAGTCAGATTCACATTAAATTCATCAACCTTAATACAGGAATAACACATGATTATAGTTAGATTCACATTAGATTCATCAACCTTAATACAGGAATAAAACATGATTACAGTCAGATTCACATTAAATTCATCAACCTTAATACAGGAATAACACATGATTATAGTCAGATTCACATTAAATTCATCCATCTTAATACAGGAATAACACATGATTATAGTCAGATTCACATTAAATTCATCAACCTTAATACAGGAATAACACATGATTATAGTCAGATTCACATTAAATTCATCAACCTTAATACAGGAATAACACATGATTATAGTCACATTCACATTAGATTCATCAACCTTAATACAGGAATAAAACATGATTACAGTCAGATTCACATTAAATTCATCAACCTTAATACAGGAATAACACATGATTATAGTCACATTCACATTAAATTCATCAACCTTAATACAGGAATAACACATGATTATAGTCAGATTCACATTAAATTCATCAACCTTAATACAGGAATAACACATGATTACAGTCAGATTCACATTAAATTCATCCATCTTAATACAGGAATAACACATGATTATAGTCACATTCACATTAAATTCATCAACCTTAATACAGGAATAAAACATGATTACAGTCAGATTCACATTAAATTCATCAACCTTAATACAGGAATAACACATGATTATAGTCACATTCACATTAAATTCATCAACCTTAATACAGGAATAAAACATGATTACAGTCAGATTCACATTAAATTCATCAACCTTAATACAGGAATAACACATGATTACAGTCAGATTCACATTAAATTCATCAACCTTAATACAGGAATAACACATGATTACAGTCACATTCACATTAAATTCATCAACCTTAATACAGGAATAAAACATGATTACAGTCAGATTCACATTAAATTCATCAACCTTAATACAGGAATAACACATGATTACAGTCACATTCACATTAAATTCATCAACCTTAATACAGGAATAAAACATGATTACAGTCAGATTCACATTAAATTCATCAACCTTAATACAGGAATAACACATGATTACAGTCACATTCACATTAAATTCATCAACCTTAATACAGGAATAACACATGATTACAGTCAGATTCACATTAAATTCATCAACCTTAATACAGGAATAACACATGATTACAGTCAGATTCACATTAAATTCATCCATCTTAATACAGGAATAACACATGGTTACAGTCAGATTCACATTAAATTCATCCATCTTAATACAGGAATAACACATGATTATAGTCAGATTCACATTAAATTCATCAACCTTAATACAGGAATAACACATGATTACAGTCACATTCACATTAAATTCATCAACCTTAATACAGGAATAAAACATGATTACAGTCAGATTCACATTAAATTCATCAACCTTAATACAGGAATAACACATGATTACAGTCACATTCACATTAAATTCATCAACCTTAATACAGGAATAACACATGATTATAGTCACATTCACATTAAATTCATCAACCTTAATACAGGAATAACACATGATTATAGTCAGATTCACATTAAATTCATCAACCTTAATACAGGAATAACACATGATTATAGTCACATTCACATTAAATTCATCAACCTTAATACAGGAATAACACATGATTACAGTCAGATTCACATTAAATTCATCAACCTTAATACAGGAATAACACATGATTATAGTCACATTCACATTAAATTCATCAACCTTAATACAGGAATAACACATGATTACAGTCAGATTCACATTAAATTCATCAACCTTAATACAGGAATAACACATGATTATAGTCAGATTCACATTAAATTCATCAACCTTAATACAGGAATAAAACATGATTATAGTCAGATTCACATTAGATTCATCAACCTTAATACAGGAATAAAACATGATTACAGTCAGATTCACATTAAATTCATCAACCTTAATACAGGAATAACACATGATTATAGTCAGATTCACATTAAATTCATCAACCTTAATACAGGAATAACACATGATTACAGTCAGATTCACATTAGATTCATCCATCTTAATACGGGAATAACACATGATTACAGTCACATTCACATTAAATTCATCAACCTTAATACAGGAATAAAACATGATTACAGTCAGATTCGCATTAAATTCATCAACCTTAATACAGGAATAACACATGATTATAGTCAGATTCACATTAAATTCATCAACCTTAATACAGGAATAACACATGATTACAGTCAGATTCACATTAGATTCATCCATCTTAATACGGGAATAACACATGATTACAGTCACATTCACATTAAATTCATCAACCTTAATACAGGAATAAAACATGATTACAGTCAGATTCGCATTAAATTCATCAACCTTAATACAGGAATAACACATGATTATAGTCAGATTCACATTAGATTCATCCATCTTAATACGGGAATAACACATGATTACAGTCACATTCACATTAAATTCATCAACCTTAATACAGGAATAAAACATGATTACAGTCAGATTCGCATTAAATTCATCAACCTTAATACAGGAATAACACATGATTATAGTCAGATTCACATTAGATTCATCCATCTTAATACGGGAATAACACATGATTACAGTCACATTCACATTAAATTCATCAACCTTAATACAGGAATAAAACATGATTACAGTCAGATTCGCATTAAATTCATCAACCTTAATACAGGAATAACACATGATTACAGTCAGATTCACATTAAATTCATCCATCTTAACACAGGAATAACACATGATTACAGTCAGATTCACATTAAATTCATCAACCTTAATACAGGAATAAAACATGATTACAGTCAGATTCGCATTAAATTCATCAACCTTAATACAGGAATAACACATGATTATAGTCAGATTCACATTAGATTCATCCATCTTAATACGGGAATAACACATGGTTACAGTCACATTCACATTAAATTCATCAACCTTAATACAGGAATAAAACATGATTACAGTCAGATTCGCATTAAATTCATCAACCTTAATACAGGAATAACACATGATTACAGTCAGATTCACATTAAATTCATCCATCTTAATACAGGAATAACACATGATTATAGTCAGATTCACATTAAATTCATCAACCTTAATACAGGAATAACACATGATTATAGTCACATTCACATTAAATTCATCCATCTTAATACAGGAATAACACATGATTACAGTCAGATTCACATTAAATTCATCAACCTTAATACAGGAATAACACATGATTACAGTCAGATTCACATTAAATTCATCCATCTTAATACAGGAATAACACATGATTACAGTCACATTCACATTAAATTCATCAACCTTAATACAGGAATAACACATGATTATAGTCAGATTCACATTAGATTCATCAACCTTAATACAGGAATAAAACATGATTACAGTCAGATTCACATTAAATTCATCAACCTTAATACAGGAATAACACATGATTACAGTCAGATTCACATTAAATTCATCAACCTTAATACAGGAATAACACATGATTACAGTCAGATTCACATTAAATTCATCAACCTTAATGCAGGAATAACACATGATTATAGTCAGATTCACATTAAATTCATCAACCTTAATACAGGAATAACACATGATTATAGTCAGATTCACATTAAATTCATCAACCTTAATACAGGAATAACACATGATTATAGTCACATTCACATTAAATTCATCAACCTTAATACAGGAATAACACATGATTACAGTCAGATTCACATTAAATTCATCCATCATAACACAGGAATAACACATGATTACAGTCAGATTCACATTAGATTCATCAACCTTAATACAGGAATAACACATGATTATAGTCACATTCACATTAAATTCATCAACCTTAATACAGGAATAACACATGATTATAGTCAGATTCACATTAAATTCATCAACCTTAATACAGGAATAACACATGATTATAGTCACATTCACATTAAATTCATCAACCTTAATACAGGAATAACACATGATTACAGTCAGATTCACATTAAATTCATCCATCTTAACACAGGAATAACACATGATTACAGTCAGATTCACATTAGATTCATCAACCTTAATACAGGAATAACACATGATTATAGTCAGATTCACATTAAATTCATCAACCTTAATACAGGAATAACACATGATTATAGTCACATTCACATTAGATTCATCCATCTTAATACGGGAATAACACATGATTACAGTCACATTCACATTAAATTCATCAACCTTAATACAGGAATAACACATGATTACAGTCACATTCACATTAAATTCATCAACCTTAATACAGGAATAACACATGATTACAGTCAGATTCACATTAAATTCATCAACCTTAATACAGGAATAACACATGATTACAGTCACATTCACATTAAATTCATCAACCTTAATACAGGAATAAAACATGATTACAGTCAGATTCACATTAAATTCATCCATCTTAATACAGGAATAACACATGATTACAGTCACATTCACATTAAATTCATCAACCTTAATACAGGAATAACACATGATTACAGTCAGATTCACATTAAATTCATCCATCTTAATACAGGAATAACACATGATTACAGTCACATTCACATTAAATTCATCCATCTTAATACAGGAATAAAACATGATTACAGTCAGATTCACATTAAATTCATCAACCTTAATACAGGAATAACACATGATTACAGTCAGATTCACATTAAATTCATCCATCTTAATACAGGAATAACACATGATTACAGTCACATTCACATTAAATTCATCCATCTTAATACAGGAATAAAACATGATTACAGTCAGATTCACATTAAATTCATCAACCTTAATACAGGAATAACACATGATTACAGTCAGATTCACATTAAATTCATCCATCTTAATACAGGAATAACACATGATTACAGTCACATTCACATTAAATTCATCCATCTTAATACAGGAATAAAACATGATTACAGTCAGATTCACATTAAATTCATCAACCTTAATACAGGAATAACACATGATTATAGTCACATTCACATTAAATTCATCAACCTTAATACAGGAATAACACATGATTATAGTCAGATTCACATTAAATTCATCAACCTTAATACAGGAATAACACATGATTATAGTCAGATTCACATTAGATTCATCAACCTTAATACAGGAATAACACATGATTATAGTCACATTCACATTAAATTCATCAACCTTAATACAGGAATAAAACATGATTACAGTCAGATTCACATTAAATTCATCCATCTTAATACAGGAATAACACATGATTACAGTAACATTCACATTAAATTCATCAACCTTAATACAGGAATAAAACATGATTATAGTCACATTCACATTAAATTCATCAACCTTAATACAGGAATAACACATGATTACAGTCAGATTCACATTAAATTCATCCATCTTAATACAGGAATAACACATGATTACAGTCAGATTCACATTAAATTCATCAACCTTAATACAGGAATAAAACATGATTACAGTCAGATTCACATTAGATTCATCCATCTTAATACGGGAATAACACATGATTACAGTCACATTCACATTAAATTCATCAACCTTAATACAGGAATAACACATGATTATAGTCAGATTCACATTAAATTCATCAACCTTAATACAGGAATAACACATGATTACAGTCAGATTCACATTAAATTCATCAACCTTAATACAGGAATAACACATGATTATAGTCAGATTCACATTAAATTCATCAACCTTAATACAGGAATAACACATGATTACAGTCAGATTCACATTAGATTCATCCATCTTAACACAGGAATAACACATGATTACAGTCAGATTCACATTAAATTCATCAACCTTAATACAGGAATAACACATGATTACAGTCACATTCACATTAAATTCATCAACCTTAATACAGGAATAACACATGATTATAGTCAGATTCACATTAGATTCATCCATCTTAATACAGGAATAACACATGATTATAGTCAGATTCACATTAAATTCATCAACCTTAATACAGGAATAACACATGATTATAGTCAGATTCACATTAAATTCATCAACCTTAATACAGGAATAACACATGATTACAGTCAGATTCACATTAAATTCATCAACCTTAATACAGGAATAACACATGATTATAGTCACATTCACATTAAATTCATCAACCTTAATACAGGAATAACACATGATTATAGTCAGATTCACATTAAATTCATCAACCTTAATACAGGAATAACACATGATTATAGTCAGATTCACATTAGATTCATCAATCTTAATACAGGAATAACACATGATTATAGTCAGATTCACATTAAATTCATCAACCTTAATACAGGAATAACACATGATTATAGTCAGATTCACATTAAATTCATCAACCTTAATACAGGAATAACACATGATTACAGTCAGATTCACATAAAATTCATCAACCTTAATACAGGAATAACACATGATTATAGTCACATTCACATTAAATTCATCAACCTTAATACAGGAATAACACATGATTACAGTCAGATTCACATTAGATTCATCCATCTTAACACAGGAATAACACATGATTATAGTCAGATTCACATTAAATTCATCAACCTTAATACAGGAATAACACATGATTACAGTCACATTCACATTAAATTCATCAACCTTAATACAGGAATAACACATGATTACAGTCAGATTCACATTAAATTCATCAACCTTAATACAGGAATAACACATGATTATCGTCAGATTCACATTAGATTCATCAACCTTAATACAGGAATAACACATGATTATAGTCAGATTCACATCAAATTCATCAACCTTAATACAGGAATAACACATGATTATCGTCAGATTCACATTAGATTCATCAACCTTAATACAGGAATAACACATGATTATAGTCAGATTCACATTAAATTCATCCATCTTAATACAGGAATAACACATGATTACAGTCAGATTCACATTAGATTCATCAACCTTAATACAGGAACAACACATGATTACAGTCAGATTCACATTAGATTCATCCATCTTAATACGGGAATAACACATGATTATAGTCAGATTCACATTAGATTCATCAGCCTTAATACAGGAATAACACATGATTATAGTTAGATTCACATTAAATTCATCAACCTTAATACAGGAATAACACATGATTATAGTCAGATTCACATTAAATTCATCAACCTTAATACAGGAATAACACATGATTACAGTCACATTCACATTAAATTCATCAACCTTAATACAGGAATAACACATGATTACAGTCAGATTCACATTAGATTCATCCATCTTAATACAGGAATAACACATGATTACAGTCAGATTCACATTAGATTCATCAACCTTAATACAGGAATAACACATGATTACAGTCACATTCACATTAAATTCATCAACCTTAATACAGGAATAACACATGATTACAGTCACATTCACATTAAATTCATCAACCTTAATACAGGAATAACACATGATTATAGTCAGATTCACATTAGATTCATTCATCTTAATACAGGAATAACACATGATTATAGTCAGATTCACATTAAATTCATCAACCTTAATACAGGAATAACACATGATTACAGTCAGATTCACATTAGATTCATCCATCTTAATACAGGAATAACACATGATTACAGTCACATTCACATTAGATTCATCAACCTTAATACAGGAATAACACATGATTACAGTCAGATTCACATTAAATTCATCAACCTTAATACAGGAATAACACATGATTATAGTCAGATTCACATTAAATTCATCAACCTTAATACAGGAATAACACATGATTATAGTCAGATTCACATTAAATTCATCAACCTTAATACAGGAATAACACATGATTACAGTCAGATTCACATTAAATTCATCAACCTTAATACAGGAATAACACATGATTATAGTCACATTCACATTAAATTCATCAACCTTAATACAGGAATAACACATGATTACAGTCAGATTCACATTAGATTCATCAACCTTAATACAGGAATAACACATGATTATAGTTAGATTCACATTAGATTCATCAACCTTAATACAGGAATAACACATGATTATAGTCAGATTCACATTAGATTCATCAACCTTAATACAGGAATAACACATGATTACAGTCAGATTCACATTAGATTCATCCATCTTAACACAGGAATAACACATGATTATAGTCAGATTCACATTAAATTCATCAACCTTAATACAGGAATAACACATGATTACAGTCACATTCACATTAAATTCATCAACCTTAATACAGGAATAACACATGATTACAGTCAGATTCACATTAAATTCATCAACCTTAATACAGGAATAACACATGATTATCGTCAGATTCACATTAGATTCATCAACCTTAATACAGGAATAACACATGATTATAGTCAGATTCACATCAAATTCATCAACCTTAATACAGGAATAACACATGATTATCGTCAGATTCACATTAGATTCATCAACCTTAATACAGGAATAACACATGATTATAGTCAGATTCACATTAAATTCATCCATCTTAATACAGGAATAACACATGATTACAGTCAGATTCACATTAGATTCATCAACCTTAATACAGGAACAACACATGATTACAGTCAGATTCACATTAGATTCATCCATCTTAATACGGGAATAACACATGATTATAGTCAGATTCACATTAGATTCATCAGCCTTAATACAGGAATAACACATGATTATAGTTAGATTCACATTAAATTCATCAACCTTAATACAGGAATAACACATGATTATAGTCAGATTCACATTAAATTCATCAACCTTAATACAGGAATAACACATGATTACAGTCACATTCACATTAAATTCATCAACCTTAATACAGGAATAACACATGATTACAGTCAGATTCACATTAGATTCATCCATCTTAATACAGGAATAACACATGATTACAGTCAGATTCACATTAGATTCATCAACCTTAATACAGGAATAACACATGATTACAGTCACATTCACATTAAATTCATCAACCTTAATACAGGAATAACACATGATTACAGTCACATTCACATTAAATTCATCAACCTTAATACAGGAATAACACATGATTACAGTCAGATTTACATTAAATTCATCAACCTTAATACAGGAATAACACATGATTACAGTCAGATTCACATTAAATTCATCAACCTTAATACAGGAATAACACATGATTACAGTCAGATTCACATTAGATTCATCCATCTTAATACAGGAATAACACATGATTACAGTCACATTCACATTAGATTCATCAACCTTAATACAGGAATAACACATGATTACAGTCAGATTCACATTAAATTCATCAACCTTAATACAGGAATAACACATGATTACAGTCAGATTCACATTAGATTCATCCAGCTTAATACGGGAATAACACATGATTACAGTCAGATTCACATTAAATTCATCCAGCTTAATACGGGAATAACACATGATTACAGTCAGATTCACATTAGATTCATCCAGCTTAATACAGGAATAACACATGATTACAGTCACATTCACATTAAATTCATCAACCTTAATACAGGAATAACACATGATTACAGTCAGATTCACATTAGATTCATCCAGCTTAATACGGGAATAACACATGATTACAGTCAGATTCACATTAGATTCATCCAGCTTAATACGGGAATAACACATGATTACAGTCACATTCACATTAAATTCATCAACCTTAATACAGGAATAACACATGATTACAGTCAGATTCACATTAGATTCATCCAGCTTAATACGGGAATAACACATGATTACAGTCAGATTCACATTAGATTCATCCATCTTAATACAGGAATAACACATGATTATAGTCAGATTCACATTAGATTCATCAACCTTAATACAGGAATAACACATGATTACAGTCAGATTCACATTAGATTCATCAACCTTAATACAGGAATAACACATGATTATAGTCACATTCACATTAGATTCATCAACCTTAATACAGGAATAACAAATGATTACAGTCACATTCACATTAAATTCATCAACCTTAATACAGGAATAACACATGATTACAGTCAGATTCACATTAAATTCATCAACCTTAATACAGGAATAACACATGATTATAGTCAGATTCACATTAAATTCATCAACCTTAATACAGGAATAAAACA
>CAXHKU010000620.1:0-12500 GCA_964017125.1 Flabesymbios commensalis
AAATGACTACACATACACACTCGACCTCTAGCCGTTTCAAAATTAATATCTGTGTCTATGTCCAGGGGATTCAAATTGTGAGTGAATATCTTCTGCACATCATTCACACATGTGGTATTTTTATCTGGAGTAACCAAGTTGCAATATCTGAAGATGAATCTATCATCATCTGAAACAAAACAATTATGTATATATTTATATAGCCCATTTTAAGCACTGACATTTAACCCTTTCAAGCCTGAATTTACTATTGTGATCTTCATCCTCTACAAACCGGGAATTGCTGTCGCAATTCTCGACTCTCAAAAACACCACTACATTATTTGCTTTGTCCGACCACTACATTCTAAGCCGGGAATGTAGAGTTATTGTTAATCAAGTACAGACCAATTGTCATGGTAGACCTATGGTGCTATAATCAGTCAGGTGTGACCAAGCTGTTGATTATGAGGGATCCTCATTATGGTCGGATGTGTTATATAATTATATAAATTAATTTTATTTTTAATAATTAAATTTTTTTTCTCGGATGTTAAAATGTTGTTTTAACCCTCTCAATCCTGAATGTATTATTGTCATCTTCACCCACTACAAGCCACGAATTGCTGCCGCAATTCTCGACTTGTAGTGGATGAAGATGACTTGATGTGGCTTAAAAATTAAAGAAAATTACCACGTATTGGTGAACCAGTTTCATGGAATTTTGTGTTCTAAAACCCTTAGTTGTAGGAAAATTAAGTATGTTTTCGGGGATATAAAATGATGCTTTAATGCATCGTGGGGGCTTAAAGGGTTAATATGCTAAAGTAAGAAATAGCAGTATAATATGTGGATATTACTGTATGAATATAGTTACATTTACTGTGGATAAAATGTATTGCGAGAGCAAAATATCAAAAATATGACTTTGCTCAACCCTTTAAGCCCGCACGATGCATTAAAGCATCATTTTACATCCCTGAAAACAGACTTAATTTTTATAAAAATAAAAGTTTTAGAACGAACATTTCCATGACACTGGTTTACCAATACGCCGTAATTTTCTATTATTTTTAAATCAAATCAATCATTTTCATCCGCTACAAGTCGAGAATTGCGGCAGCAATTCGCGGCTTGTAGTGGATGAAGATGACTATACTCGCCGTCAAATTAACCAGGATCGCATGATTTTCGGCGATTTCTCCGTCAATTCTGAACCGATTTTCTTCAAATTTTGCAGAGGCTATTTTCTATTCAAATCCTAATAGCCCTGAAAATTGCGTAAAATTAAAAAGTTAGACCATTTGACATGTAATGAATTGAAATTACGACGTCCCTCTATAACCCCATTAAACTAATTCTAGAATTTTATTACATGGCAAATGGTATAACTTTTCAAATAATAAATACTATTTTCCGAAATTTTCACCCCTGTTAGGATTTTAATAGAAAATGGCCTCTGCAAAATTTCAAGGCAATCGGTGGAAAATTGACGGAGAAATCGCCGAAAATCATGCGATCCTGGTTGATCATTTTTAATTTGACGGCGAGTATATGGTTCATTCAGGCTTGAAAGGGTTAAAGTGGATCATATATATATATTGACCTCATCCATAGTCTTCAGATGTATTCGTTCTCACTCTACCTGCCAATGACGGGATGAATGATCTGGACCTAGACCTCATCCATAGTCTTCAGATGTATTCGTTCTCACTCTACCTGCCAATGACGGGATGAATGATCTGGACCTAGATATGCCTTTTGTAAACAAACCACTAAATTATGCATAGAATACTAATGAATCTTTATTCAATAATTTATTAGCGGCATGTGTATAATAATTCACTGTTCATATCGTAAATAATCTCAATGTCGGTACATTGTCATCAATCAAATTGAATTGAGTGATTTAGATTAGCATCAAAAAAGCCAAACATATCATAGATGGTAGACACATCAACTTTTGATCAGACTTGACTGGGACTGCGGCAAGACTTGGTGTTGATAAGTTGTTCACTGTAGTCACATCGGGTGGTTGTTGTCTTTTCTCTTCGGTGGCATCAGGTTGTTGTCTTTTTGCTTTGCTGTGTGTCACCTCTGTGTAATATACTGTTTAGCCATTAGATTTAGGTTGATGGTTGATATCTGTGACAGAATCTGTCACCACCGAATTAAAAATCGTGTTATTTTTAAAGTCGTCAAGCGACCACTTATTACATTTAGCTGTTTTACAATTACAAAGTCGTCCATGAGCCTTGTCTATGTCAACTTTTCCTTTTAATGGGCTGATTGTTGATACATATTTACGGACCTGTTCTCTATCATTTGTGCATCTTTGACCTCCAAAGTCATCCAATTGTTCCGAACAGTATCTATAAAGAAATGTATGTACTCCTGAAAAGAAAAATCACAAGTCTAGTTTGCTTTTGCATATAAGAATATATTTGGGAAGATAGAAAAGGCATTACATGAAATAAAATAGGCTCTACACAAGACAAACCATTCATTTATTCTCTTAAAGGGGATCTATCACCCCTATATAGTATGAATAAATTTGTGACAAATAAATCAAAGTTGCCACAAGATGAGGCGCAAATGTTTCCTTATATGGGGTGATTGAATATCATGTGACCCTCTGAGAGGGTCACATGATAGCCTATCACCCCATTTAAGGATATAATTACTCATACCATATAAGGGGTGATAGATCACCTTTAATTTCCATAATTTGCTGAATTTAAAGCTATACATGCCAACAGCGAACATTGATGGACTGTGTGTTGTTGGTGTTGATGGGAATTCCCTGCTGGCAAAATTAAAGATGGCGACAAGATCTGTCTAGATGCAGATTGGGGAAGATACTGTCATTATGTGTGATTTAGAAATAAGTTGAAACTGAAAATATTTGAATCCCAAATATTCTCCAAGTTCTAGCCATCACCCGGCTGCCTAACTCACTTTGTGCCGGTCACATTGACCATGTTGACGTCATTTTATGTCGTGTGTCATGACACTTATACTTATATTTCGAGTGCCTATTAAAACTAGGCCATTGTAAGGTGGTGACATCTAGTGGTAGTATTAGTACCATTCAAATCTGTATCAGACCCTTGTGATTTCATCAGGGTAATGACAACAAATGCAATGGAATTGACTGCTCAACCTTGCAAGCCCCCCCCCCCCCCCACTTAAATGTGCTTTGATAAGGAGAAGATGTTAACTTGGATATATAATAATTATTATGGTATGGACATCCCACGTAGCCGTCGATAATATTACAGGGGTTTAAATATACAAAATACATTTTGTGCTCATTCTAATATATAAATATATGTAATATTTTATTAATTAAAAATATAAGCTGCATAATAGATTGTTTATTTTTGGTTGATTGAGCAAATATATAAATATTGACCTAACCTTTATTCTCTAAGATCAGATTGAACACAGCTACTGTACAGCCCTGCTCACAGTCTGATTTTATATACGTTGCATGACGCATATTTTCCGCTCTGATGCATGGAAAGGCTTTCAGATTTGGTGAACCTCCGGCTTGCCATGCTGTACCACAATGATAACATTCCAATGCGTCACCTGGAACTCACATTGAAACATGAAGCTGAGACGATAGCAACAACATGTATATCGTCGCCTCGGAGCTAAAGGATCCTATCTGACACTCGTCAGAGTGGCATATAGGATCCTTTAGCTCCGAGGCGACGATATGAATAGGCTAACTGGCCTTTGGAATTTTGTACTGAAGTCTTCGCAACGCCACAAAGTGAAATGTTACAAAAGGCAATTAAAAACAAGCATCAATGCCACATCTCTTGTAAGACTGATCTAATGTTTTGAGCTGAAAGCATAGAGACCTTCATGTGGATTACTGTGTATAAATACTTTTTTTTCAGAATAAGCGATAATAATATATTCAAACATACATTGGATAATATCATTTGATATAATATAATATAATATAATATTATATCATTTATTCACCACGATCAGCTTTGTGTATACATAGATATGTACAATACAATTTTAAGCAACCTCGAACGCATATCATAGGTACCGCCATTTTCATATTTATACAATATAAACCCACAACGACATTAACATTGAATGGAGCCTCTACAGCCCTGCTTTCTTCAATCTTGGCGGCCATCTTGGATTTTTCAATTAGCTCAAGGATTTTCGCTTGCTATCCGACTGATATTTATTACAAAACCACCATAAAATGTAATGTTTTGAGCTGAAAGCATAGAGACCTGAATGTGGACTACTTTTTCAGATTAAATGATAAGAATATCTTCAAACTTACGTTGGATAATACAATTTAATATAATATATTATTATATCAATTAATCAGCATTCACAATCGGCTTTGTGTATAGATAGACATGTGCCATTTTAAGCAACATTGGACGCATATCATAGGCTCCGCCATTCTTATATCTATACAATCTGCTCACAATATGACCCCGCAACGTCAATAAAATTCACTGGAGTTTCTGCAGCCCTGCTTTCTTCGATACCAAACAGGGCCGTATCCAGGGGGGGGGGGGGTATTTGGTTTCTGTAACCCCCTTGCTGAAAAAATAATGGACTTATAGATTTGGATTACACGGGGATCTATGATGCATTGGCGTTGTGACACCAAGTTGATATTAAAATAATAAGAAAACATTGAGGCATCATGAGGGCTCATGAGGCATCATGAGGGCTCATGAGGCATCATGAGGGCTCATGGTTAATTGAATAAAGGTTCTTAAGGTTATATTCATATGAAGTTATATCTGATGTCGTTTTCACTCACTTGAAGTTGTGGGTCGCGGTAGCGAGACTCAACTTCAAGTGGGTGAAAATTCACAGCAAGCGTTTTGTATTTGCAAACGTAAGAATTTAAGCATATAGGCTAACGTTACTTAGGAAAATAAAATGCAAATACTTTTCATATACTTTTAATAGTGAATCATGTTGCCCAAGTAGGCCTACAAGGAAATCGCATCTAAAAGTAGTCGGAAATACAAAAAGTCGGGGGGGGGGGGGCATTAGCGAATCAAAAGATGGGGCCGTGGTGGTCAAATAACAGCTCAATAATGTCTTCATAAATTAATTTCAAGTACTCCCAGAAACAACCGATTTTTTTTTTGCCAAGTACAAGGAAATTGCATCTAAAAGTAAGTCAGAAATACAAAAAAGTTTGAGGGGGGTATTAGCGGATCAAGAGATGGGACCGTGGTGGTCAATTACCAACTCAATCATGTCTCCAGAAATTAATTTCAAGTGCTCCCAGAAACAACCCAAAACAAAAAATGCCTATGAGTGGTTTACAGCGCCCCACAAACCCCCAGGTGCGAATTTCTGCTGCCTGCAATCGCGCCATATTCACAATCACATTGACATTAAGATGTACCTATAAATACATGACGGTCTACCCTATACCGGCGGATCGCCATTTTCTAACCCCTCCAGTCAGAAGCTCTAGATACGGCCCTGCCAATTGCTGTCGTGTGCGTCAGCTGGTGGTCACGCTCCACCTGGTGTATGAATGCCGCCTGTAGAATATAGTCCATGTTTAAACCAATTCAAATGTAGATTTCACCGTTTTAATATGAATATATAGTAGCTAAATATAGGAAAATGTAAGCTTTTTTATAGTGATAATTAATGTATAAATTATGTCATATTATGTTATGACAAACATATTTTGAATAATTGATTGCTTGATTAATTGCTTGATTGCTTGATTGCTTGATTGCTTGATTGATTAATTGATTGATTACTTGCTTGCTTGCTTGATTGATTGATTGATTGATTGATTGATTGATTGATTGATTGATTGATTGATTGATTGATTGATTGATTGATTGATTGATTGATCGATCGATCGATCGATTGATTGATTGATTGATTGATTGATTGATTGATTGATTGATTGATTGATTGATTGATTGATTGATTGATTGATTGATTGATTGATTGATTGATTGATTGATTGATTGATTGATTGATTGATTGATTGATTGATTGATTGATTGATTGATTGATTGATTGATTGATTGATTGATTGATTGATTGATTGATTGATTGATTGATTGATTGATTTTAGGAATGATTTTAAGATTGATTGATTGTTTGTTTACAGGTACATATGTAGGTATGGGTAGGTAGGTATAATTAGGCAGGCATGGGTTAGGGTAGGTAGGTATGGGTAGGTAGGTATAGGTAGGTAGGTATAGGTAGGTAGGTATGGGTAGGTAGGTATGGGTAGGTAGGTATAGGTAGGTAGGTATAGGTAGGTAGGTATGGGTAGGTAGGTATGGGTAGGTAGGTATAGGTAGGTAGGTATGGGTAGGTAGGTGTGGGTAGGTAGGTATGTGTAGGTAGGTATAGGTAGGTAGGTATAGGTAGGTAGGTATAGGTCGGTGGGTATGGGTAGGTAGGCATGGGTAGGTAGGCATGGGTAGGTAGGTTAGTTAATTAGTTGATAAATTACCGGATTGATTATTTAAGTAATTAATTTTATATCATAAGCTATTCGACTTCAAGCATACACATTTTGTTACCACAAGCTAGACTCACCCGGCCAGATTAAACATATAATCAATAGATAGGTCAGTAATGAAGGCTTTTCCATTGAGACTTCCTCTGAAAACAAAAATAAAAAAGATTAGAATAAGACAATTGAGACAATATTGAAAAACAACAGAGACAACCTGTTGAAATTATAGTCTATCCGGTACATCTAGATTCAGACACAATTATCCATTCAATCATAAATTACAAGTAAAGATGTGAAATTATATTAAACAAGGATAAGTTAGATGGATATTTATAATGAATCCATTTAACTGAATGTTTTACCTTTGATGACTAAATCCACGGTGATTCTCACACAGGCTCATAAAGTGACACCGAGTATAGAGATGCGAAGACAGGACTACTGCTGGCAATAACATAGGCTGGTGCTGTTGTCACTTGTTTTTAATAATCATGAAATAAATTTATTTTTTGCTGATTTTAAATTTAATATAGAAAATTCAATATCTATGCTGGCGTTGGAGTGTCCCTGGTGTGTCGGGCATCGAATGGCTTGCCAGTCATATTAACCTTTTCACTACCATACATGACGGAAATTTCCGTCGTCATTCGTCAATGAACGTAGCCATAAAATGACACAAATTTTCGTCAAATATATACTACATTTATGTATTTTTCGTCATTTGAAGCTGGAAATTGCGTTAGCAATTCCAGCTTCAAATGACGAAAAATAGAACTCCTACACCAGTATATCTGGATCCTGGCATGCACCCCGGCCTGGAAGTCAAAGGGTTAAATACCTTAATCATGTTCTCGATATAGCTGTACATTACTCATTAAAGTGAGATTCACTCAAACAGGCTATTTGTTTTTTTATCTACCTGAACTGGTATTTCACATTCAACATTCTATTCAGAATTAACTTGTTTAAACACATTATTAACTTTTTATTGTGATAATCACCGATTAGTGTTTATTAACCATACAAATATTGATTAGATTTAACAAGCTTAAAAAGAACAGCAACGGTAAATTTTGATAGATTTAAATAATCAACATTAGGTACTGTAGATCTGGGTAATTGCCGCGTGTTTAAATGTTTGCGGATTTCTTATATTTGGACTTTTCGCGACACTTAGAATACGTCCTCCTCGCGAAAACAAAACCTGGTGAATATTACCAGCTACAGTACTAGGCCTATCCATTCATTTGACTCAGACAATTGTGTCAACATTGAAATAATGATAAGAGCCTATTGTATACCCCCCCCCCCCTAAAAACAAATATGATGACAAGAGCCTAGTGTAGGCCTATACCCCCCCTCCCAAACAAATGATGATCTAATGTATACCTATGTTGAAGACGACCAAAATATAATGCAGACTTTGATGAGTTCGCATTTACTTAATTTAATATACGAAGTGAAAGACAGAGAGAAAGCATGTTTCCCTTCTATGTACAGTATATCTGGTTTCCTATAATATCAAAATTGCTCATGCTGCTGTTCTATAAGTAAACTATATTAGCGACATTACAAAATAAAATAAATATCATCAATTAATTTTGAGAGTCAATTTTTAAATTTGAAAATGCTAATTTAAGCAACAGTGAAATTAAAATTGTCGAAAAGGAATGAATGATTTAGAAATTTATTTTATTTTTATGGGTAGGTATGTGGTATGCTAAACTGGAATATGGCAATTTTCTGATGATGGTGAGGTGAATAAGATGACACTATCTTCTAGAATTGTATGACACTATGCCATCTATAGACACACAACACACACAAAGCAGGCGAGACACAGATCCAGTATATATACTTTAAAGGTGATATATCACCCCTTATATAGTATGAATAAACTTGTGACAAATAAATCAAAGTTGCCACAAGATGGAGCACAAGTGTTTCCTTATATAGGGTAATTGGCTATCATGTGACCCTCTCAGAGGGTCACATGATAGCCAATCCCCCCATATAAGGACAAATTATTCATACCATAGAAGAGGTGATAGATCACCTTTAATAGGAAAAAATGACATTAACAAGTCTGAACGGTTGTTGTTGTTGTTGTTGTTGTTGTTGTTGTTGTTGTTCATGTTATTGTTAGGACATCGTGTACGCTTGCTAATTTTTTCCCAAGTGCATGACATGCCTACTTAGATTACTAATTGTTATTATTTCTATATTCCAATGTCGTTTACAAATTAAATTCATAGCAACACATCTGTATTGAACATAAATTTTATGAGTCTTATCAAAGGAAGCGATGTGAGGATAATAATTTGTTTTTTCACCTCTGCCAAAAGAGGTTATGTTACTGGTCGTGTGGGTTTGTCTGTATGTCTGTCAGCAGAATTACTTACAAAGTAAAAATAAACGGGTTATATATATATATATATATATATATATATATATATATATATATCCTGAGATGATCAGGATTACGATCTGGCTCCAGTACACTTTACTATAGTATTCTGTCTCTGACTGACTTTCTAGAGTAATACTATTTGTACAAGGAACTGTTTATTATGTGAATGGTGAGTAAATTCATGACAACAATAGAATATTGCTTATAGTTTTATTGGTTCATCATCCGCCCTCTAAATGCCTCGTTTAAAAACAACAAAATATTAAACTAATTATTAAATATTGTCTTGACAAAAAGGGTGTTACAAGGTGGAAAATCCACCTTTGCATGTCCATTGCCATGATGTCATTATGGATTAGGCTGTCTAATTATTAAAGTGAAGCAATTTTTATAGAGCAAATAAACAATATGTTAACAAGCAGCATCATTGGATGTTTAAATTCAGAGGTATTTGTGCGCGCCTCTGAGCTCAGTATGTCCAAATATGACTGATCATTACATTTAAAATGACTACACATACACACTCGACCTCTAGCCGTTTCAAAATTAATATCTGTGTCTATGTCCAGGGGATTCAAATTGTGAGTGAATATCTTCTGCACATCATTCACGCATGTAGTATTTTTATCCGGAGTGACCAAGTTGCAATATCTGAAGATGAATCTATCATCATCTGAAACAAAACAATTATGTATATATTTATATAGCCCATTTTAAGCACTGACATTTACCCCTTTCAAGCCTGAATTTACTATTGTGATCTTCATCCTCTACAAACCGGGAATTGCTGTCGCAATTCTCAACTTTCAAAAACACCACTACATTATTTGCTTTGTCCGACCACTACATGCTAAGCCAGGAATGGAGAGTTATTGTTAATCAAGTACAGACCAATTATCATGGTAGACCTATGGTGCTATAATCAGTCAGGTGTGACCAAGCTGTTGATTATGAGGGATCCTCATTATGGTCGGATGTGTTTTAGGTCAGTTAAAACCCTCGGAGCTCTACATTCTTAACTGTGAAAAAGGCATGTTTTCAATGATGTAAATTATGCTTTAGTGCATCGTAAGTGCTTAAAGTGTCAAAACTGAGAATTTATTTTCTGGGGAGAACATCCAGTCTCTCCACTCCTTTTGGACACCCCCACACTCAAATATTCCTGATGGAAACCCTGTACTCACACGTATTTACATCCCAACATACTCACTTTCTCCACCCTGTACTCAACCTTTTTGGTAACCTGTACACACACATATTTACATCTATACATACTTACCATGAATGTTGGTTTCTGCTGTAATAGCTGCTTCCATGCATCCATTAGTACAGAATTCAGTGCTTGTACTTTCCAATTTGTCGATGCATGTCCCTTCTGGGTTTGTCAAAATTGCAAAACAAGAGATACATCGCTCTCCTGAAAATAATGATATGTGTTTTATGAACCCCTAGCACACAGAGTGTCATTTGTGACATATTTAGCTTAATGAACCTCTAGCACACAGAGTGTCAAATGTGCCACATTTAGCCTCATGAACCTCTAGCACACAGAGTGTCATTTGTGACATATCTAGCTTTATGAACCTCTAGCACACAGAGTGTCATATGTGATGTATTTAGCTTTATGAACCTCTAGCACACAGAGTGTCATATGTGATGTATTTAGCTTTATGAACCTATAGTACACAGAGTGTCATATGTGACATGTTTTGCTTTATGAACCTCTAGCACACAGAGTGTCATTTGTGACATATGTAGCTTTATGAACCTCTAGCCCACAGAGTGTCATATGTGATGTATTTAGCTTTATGAACCTCTAGCACACATAGAGTCATATGTGACATGTTTTGTTTTATGAACCTGTAGCACACAGAGTGTCATTTGTGACATATGTAGCTTTATGAACCTCTAGCACATTTGTCATTTGTGACATACATGTATTTTATTTTATGAACCTCTAGTAGACAAAGTGTCATATTCGACACATCTATTTATAGTACTGGGCTTAAATATCTCGTTTTTCAAACCGTTACTATTTAACAACAAAATAAAATGCCATTAAAATTTATATAAAAAAATTGTGGTAAAAAAACACCTTAAAACACATCTTAACAAAACTTTATAACAAAAAACTCGTGAGGCCCACTGAGCAGATATTTAAAATTAAAAAAACAATTGTGGTACCTGATCGGTAAAGTGTATAATTTGATATGAGAGATAACTATTTTTCTTCTTTTTTTCGGGGGGGGGGGATTGCGCTGATCACCATATATTAAACATCTGACATAAATAAAAACTTCAAAAAAATACCTTTTTTTTGACCTAATGTAGTCATACAATATATCCATATAAGGGCGGTAGATAAAGGAAAGCCCATTGTAACTTTTTATCCAATGTACCTTGCTGTATAATCACGTCAATTGACCATAAGGTCTTGGAACAATTTCAAGTATATTTACCTAATTTCTATAATAATTAACGTCTCACTGGCCACGTTGCAGACCCCACTGAGCGAAAGTCAACAAGGACGAAAAGTCATAGAACACAGATAAACAAGTATAATTATAGCTTTAGATTGTTCAGCTTAGCTTGAAATATCAGATGTATCTCCATTGTTTAATTTATCACGATGTGAATAGGATAGTGATATATTCATTGCTTCCGTTGTCACGCTACTGCTCTATTAACGTCATATATTTGCCGACAATAATATGTGCAATATTTTTAAGTACATTTTTTAAAGCGTACAATCAGGCCAAAATCATCATTTTTGTTATGGCTCCTTAATATGCTCATAATATGTCAACATGTCCGTGGCCTAGAAATGCTGCGTTTTTTAAATTTCGTGTTGCGCGTTCACCAGTTAACCAGGAAATAAGGACGATATTTAATTTCGGTCATGCATGTTCAAAATAAGACATACGGGAATAACGGATAAATATGACTCTCGGCACATACTCTACGATGCCACAGCAATCCAAAAATTAAAAGACTTCCACAATTCTAGTCTATGGACATGTTCACATAGTATGGACATATCAAGAAGCGACAGTACAATTTTGACTTTTTTGAATTTGGATGATTTTTGGCCTGATCATGTCGCTTTAAGACAGTCTTCTTCCTTGCACCCCTAATTATTATGATGCAACCGTCATCTTCTAATTTGTCAGATATATCGAACTATTGCTATTCCTAATTTTATTGGAACAGTTCTCCCCTTCGAACTTGACTGAGCTGTTGTACACGTAGTCCTGAATACAAGTAGGCGATTCCGCTCATGCATCTCGGGTGGAATAGACTTGTATTCAAGGCTAGAGCTTTATTTTTTGGGGGGGGGGGGGGAGTGATTGTGCTCATGTAAACAAATAGAGCAGTCATGTTCCTATTAGTTAGTGTATTGTGTTTATAAATAAATAAAAAATATATGGCTGCGGTGACCACAACAGACTTCATCAACGAGATTCACCAAACTATGGAGAGGAGGGGAGGGGGGGGGGAGTGTTCAATGTATGAGATTTGTTTTGTAATTAGTAAAAAATTGGCGAACGTATCGAGTTTACACCAGACTCACGAAAAAAAAAGGGCCAGGGTCAATAACATATTATC
>CAXHKU010000620.1:17500-81348 GCA_964017125.1 Flabesymbios commensalis
TCAGTGCGGAGATCGACTTGAGACGTCAAAATCTGACGTCTACAGACGTCAGATTCTGACAACTTAAGTCGATCCCCGCGCTGTAAGGGCTGAAATCCTATCTATCTGTCCAAGAGGGTGGGTTTGAATTCAAATAATTATTTACTCACGCTTGATAATCTGGTAATAAAAGTTCCGTTGTAATCTAATCATTATCAGTGTTGCGTTGTCACAACATCTTATGTGACAGCGGGACACCTCTGGTTCGAGTCCAACTCTCAGTCAATTTTTGTATCCAGCAAACACAAACGATGAACCAATGTTGGCTTAACGTTTGGTCAGCGTTGTAGACGCTGGACCAACATTCAACCAACATTTTCTCAACGTCTATTATATATTGGATATGCCTTCCTAACAAAAACAATACTTTGAACCAATGTTGAGTTAATGTTGGGCCAGCGTTGTAGAAGGTTGACCATCATTAAACCGGAATTGGTGCATTGTCTCTCACTTACTGGGGTAGAACATAGCGTCAATGGGGGTAGGGGGGGGGGGATGGGGGGTCAGAGTTCTGATAGTGCCATACTTCTCTCATTAACATCTGATAGCAAACGAAAAATAAAGACATTCTACTTTTTCATTTTGTATACCTTCGAACTGTCAGCTTTGACATCCCGTAATTTAACCCTTACAGTGCGGGGATCGAATTTAGTCGTCAGAATCTGACGTCTACAGACGTCAGATTCTGACGTCTAAAGTCGATCCCCGCACTGTAAGAGTAAAAATATTTCTAATGGCCGTAGACCCATAACATAGGTATTCAAATGAATCAGAAAGAGCTAACTGAGACATTAATGATGATTTCTAATTGAAAAAAAACCCTTTGGTCTCCATGGGTTATACAAAAATAATTCAGCGCTTTAAGGGTTGAGTGCAAAACAGACAAAACGCGGTGGCTAAAGCGCGCGAACAGGCACAAAATTAGCGAGAAATTCGCTTTGTATTCCTGGATTTCACATGAAAATTGTCGAGAACGAAAAAAGCAAACCAGTTTGAAGCTTGTTATGTGACCTTGGTCTCAGAGTTAGGGTCAATTATAATTGTAATTGGTATTAATTATAATGGAGTAGTTTTTAGCGTAATTGTAAATAAGTTTACTATATCCACTTTGTCTGTTCATCGTATTCTATTCCTTACATTTGAGCATTTGAGTATTTGTATGTGTTCTGCAAAATAGAAATCCTGCCTATCTGCAGGGTCAAAGTGACACGGATGTCCCCCGTATATGACATCGTTTTATTGTAACAACACTCGATGTGATGGGTAGTATAAGAAGGACATGCAACACCCAGGGGGGTATAGGGGGGGGGGGTATAGATAACCCATCCTACTCTCATTAACAAGCCGTTTAAAACCCTTTAACCCTTATAGCGCGGGGATCTTTAGACAACAGAATTTGACGTCTGTAAACGTCCGATTCTGACGTCTAAAGTCCGCACTGTAAGAGTAGACCTATTTATAATGTCCATATACACCCATAACATAGGTATTCAAAAGAATCAGACAGAGCTAACTAATACATTTATGATGATTTCAAATTGAAAAAAACTCTTTGTTCTCCATGGTTTATATAAAAATAGTTCAGCCCTTTAAGGGTTAAAAACTTTTAGGCC
Organism: Flabesymbios commensalis; assembly: GCA_964017125.1. Taxonomy (NCBI): domain Eukaryota; kingdom Metazoa; phylum Annelida; class Polychaeta; order Terebellida; family Flabelligeridae; genus Flabesymbios; species Flabesymbios commensalis. The sequence continues at coordinate 19,153 of CAXHKU010000620.1, forward strand.
TGAATTTACCGTCCATACACTACAAGCAGCGAATTGCAGTCGCAATTCTCGACTTGTAGTGGATGAAGATGACTTGAAGTGGGTGGATAATTAATGATAGTCGATCATTCTTTAAAACACAATTTTTCCGTTCTAAAACTCTTTCTCTGTCTGTATGAAGGAACCTCTTTAATCGCCAAGTTATTTAATTGGAATTTTCAAGTGGGTGAAAACTGTCCAGATTTGACAAAATGGAGGTCAATGATTTAGAAATCTTACTAATTGATGTCACGTTTTATCTGTACATATTGTATCTTGTACACTGAATTGAATTTAATCTTCGAACTCTGATATATCAATTGTTAATAAAATTTAAAAAAAACGAATATAATCGTGACCCATTGTGAAAGGGTGAAATAAGATCTCAGGGACGCAAAATGATGCCAGGGGGGGGGGGGGGGGGTGTGGGTGAGATATCAACATCTTACTCCCAATAACGATACGTTTAACCCTTTACGCTCTCCCGACACCACTATACAGCTCATGACAGAATACAATTTATTCAATGAAAAATAGGATATCACATCATACTAAGATCTTTCTGTGCTTCTTTTGATTAATCAGATTTACATATTTTAGAAAATCAATACTTTATTAACCTTGAAGTGTGAATTGCGATAGCAATTCACACTTCAAGGTGAATAAAAATGAGATTAAATACTGTACATCTGGTAATATTCGCGAAAATTTTAAATTTCCTGAATTCGCGAATTCAAGAATCTCGCGAAAATTATTATTATTATAATAGCGCTACTAAAGAGAAATGAAAATTTTAAAGCTCTAAACTTATAAACTTATAAAGTCTCAAGCTCAGAATTCGCTAAAATTCAAACACACGAAAATTAACAGAATATCCACAGTATCAGGATGTTTGTGGGGGTGGTGGGGGGGGGGGGAGGGGGTTATCTCCGCTCATTCAACTAATGATAGGATGATCTCATCTCAGGTTCAACCCAGAAAACACGAAACGTTGAATCAATGATGGATTATTGCGGTGCCAACGTCGCAGACGGTTGACCAACATTAGACCCGCGTTGATCTTGTGTATTTTGGTAAAAGTCGGCGGGGAGGGGATACAGTGATTCCCTAATTTATTTTGAATTCAAACCAAAAGGAATGTTTATTAAGCGCAGGACGGATCCGCTGGTGGCAGTAGTAATGTAGAGCTGGTAATTTACGCGTGTTTAGATTTTCGCGAATTTGTGATTTTGCGACTTTACACTAAGTCTAGAATTCCCGAATTATCAATTTCGATGATATGTAGCGCTCTTAGAATAACAACTTCACAATATTCTTTAATTCGCGAATTTGTCCTCTTCGCGAAATTCGTGAAAATTAAAACCTCGCGAATATTGCCAGATCTACAGTATCATACTGAGCTGTGTTACAATAATTCATGGAGTGATTACAAACATCAAAATAAATGCTCACCCTGCCCTAACATATGGGCTTATAGATCAGTTTAAATAGAGTAACAATATTTTAACAATATGCATGGTGCGAGATAGAAACTTGTATCAAACAATAACATGTTTCAACTTATAATGACATTGTAACAATACATCTTTATATTATAGTCGTTAGTTATAAATAAGCATTGCATTATCTAATAGATTTGTTGTACTAATTTTCAAAATATGAACTTCATTTTCCACCAAAGATTTACAAGATTGACATAGTCTCAATTACAAAACTTCGGTATTTTCCAGTTTCAATTTCATATGCATGACATGATGCTGGATCATAAACTCATTACCAATAAGTGACTATAATGCATGTTAAAAAAAACGCCAACATATATATAACGATTAACATACCACGAGAGGATTTAATATCTGCATGGTATTGATATTCTCTGCACCGAGTGATTTTTCTATGTTTATTCACATAATTACACTTTAAATGTTTTTGTTCAATTGCATGTATACATGTACCTTGGGATTGATTATTTGATCGGTCCTTTCATTAAATCTTTGATTCTTTATTGATTTATTGCATTTTAAATTTGTTTTTATTATTTATTTATTCATATAATCATTACATTTTTTCATTTATGAATTGTTTTGCCGCCGAATTGTTTTGAATTGTCGCCGTCCCAGTAAACACAACTGTTTTGTGTTTTCTGGGTTACCCATGTGAACTATTGTAAGCGCTATTGCTCCTCGTTCCTAAAGTAAGTTCGGGGCCGACCTGAGGAAATGTTGGATGGTAAACTTGAGGCCTAATTAGGATTTGTAATTTCTGAAAGGGATCTTGAAAAATAGAATTTAGAAATATCAGTTTCGAAAGACGAAAATTAACGTCGATAGACTAGTCACAACCAAAGCAGCTGGTTCGCTTCGCTTTTGCTTTTACTGGTTCAATAATATTCACCTTGCAACGGACCCACTCATTGTAAAGTTGATCAAGCTGTACACGTGGGTGGACCCACAACGGGTACTCAGCGAATCGTAACGACTCACCATTCTAACTTGCCGATGCCGACATTTGCATGATCTATAGTCACATCGAGATGGGTAAAGTAAAGATCTCTGAAACGCCCAAGTTCGATCAGCGGGGCTCGAACCCGGTCGCTGATGTGACGGTCAAGCTGTCTACCGATTCGCTACGCCCCCTTCATCGCCACTGTTACAGTGAGGTATGTATTGGTGTTATGTTGGTGTACCCCGGTATCAGGCACGGTACACGCCGGTCAGTCTGCCGGTCTCTGAAGGCGTGTCCCCGTATCCAGGGGGTACCAGGTCACCCCTGTACTCCCGGGGAGGTTATCACGCCGCCTGGTGACTACCAACTGTATCATACAGTGTAGTGCAGCTGGTGATCGCTAGACGGTGTGTGTGGTGCAGTAGGCGGTCGCTAGACGGCTTCACATTAAATTGTAGCCCATGATTTTCGCCGATTTCTCGTGAAATTTTGCAAGAACTGTTTCTATATTCTCGTGCCAACTACCCTGAAAATGTCAATACCAAATTCATTCCTTTAAAGTATCTATGCTATGTCTCTATACTATGTTACAAATACACGGAATTTGTATTATGTATATATTTATGAAAAAAAATAATGTAGGCCTAACCCTTATCCTGCTAAGTATATTTATTTAAATTTTTGGCCACTTGAAGTTGTGTTTTGCTACTGCGACACACAACTTCAAGTGGTTGAAAATTACTAATATTTGTTTAATTTGAGCAGAAATATTTGCAAATCTTGCTTTTTAGACACATATTTCATTCCCAATAACAGTGATTCGGTGGACTAAAGATATGGGGGTGAAAACGACAAAAGTCGTGATCAGCAGGATAAGGGTTAACCCTTACAGCGCGGGGATCGACTTTAGACGTCAGAATCTGACGTCTGTAGACGCTAGATTCTGACGTCTATAGTCGATCCCCGCACTGGAAGGGTAAAAATATTTCTAATGGCCGCAGACCCATAACATAGGTATTCAAATGAATCGGAAAGAGCTAACTAAGACATTTATGATAATTTCAAATTGAAAAAAAAACTTTGGCCTCCAAGGTTTTCCTAGAAAATTTCAGTGCTTCAAGGGTTAATTACCTGGACATCTATACTCACAAAGAATGTTTTGATTTTCAGTGATGTTTTAATTGGTTTGTAACTGGCTTAAAATCGCAGACTATACATGTAGGGGAGACCGGGGATAGATGGCACATGGATTTGTCGGACAAGTGCCCATAATTTTGACAGTCAATGTATTTTCGTTCTGTGTTGCCTTATAGTGAGTGACTGTATCAGTAATTTCATATTGACGTTTTTCTTAAACAAATTATGAAAAAGTAAAAACACTTTTTCCATTTTGCAATGGTATTCTGCTCAATGTTTGACATTGAACCTGACAGTTTCAACTCGAATAGCTGTAGTGCCCTAACTGAAGTTGATAATCCTTTATACATGTTAAGTTACCTTCTATGATGTTAGTTCTAAATATTAGCACCACAATCTAGCTGGTATATGTAACACTGGTCAGACAAAAGCCACCCCACATTCGAACCAACCCCAAGTGTGGGGTTTGCTCGAACAGTGAAGAATCTAACTTTAATATGTGTTTCTGACTCAACTTTATTTCCAATTTAAGAATAAAGTATTCTGAAAATAGCATATATGATACTTGAATACTTCTGTGCAATAATATCAATTTCCTGACTTCGTCATGTAAACAATGAATCAGTTTTTTAAATTTTGTTCGAACTAGCCCCGTTCTCCCCTACTAGCTTATATCAGAAAGACACAGGTTAACCCTAAACCTTTGAAGCGCTGATTTGTTTTATAAACCATAGAGACCAAAGGTTTTTTTCAATTTGAAGTCATCATAAATGTCTTAGTTAGCTCTTCCTGCTTCATTTGAATACCTATGTTATGGGTCTACTGCCATTGTAAATATTTTCACACTTACAGTGCGGTGATCAGAATTTAACGTCTACAGACTTTAGAGTCTGACGACTCAAGTCGATCCCATCGCTATAAGGGTTATAGAAATCAGCAAGACTATTTTCTTTTTTATTAGCTTGTTAAATCACATTTTTTTATGAAGGAAATTACGCGTAAAGGTTTGCTAATGATTGTTCTGAAATTAAACACATATTTGTAATTGTCATCCTCTTCAAGTAGGGGAAATTTAAATTATTCAATTTAGCGTTTTACGGGTTAAACAATGGAAAATACTTTTTACTTTTTCATGGTCTAACCCTTAGAGCGCCAGTGTCAACTAGATTATTATTTTCTTATGTTTTAATGGCGTTTTTGGTTTCTACGCTTTTTTGCCACTATTTATAGTAATGACTGGTGAATGCGCAGCACAAAAATTATAAAAATGTGCAGTTCTAGTCTATGTACATGTTTACATCATATGGTCGTATTAAGAACCCGAAATAAAATCACCGATTTTTTGATGATTTTAGCCTGGGCCAGTCCCTTTAATCTAAGGAGACTAAAAAAAATATTTTATCACCTAGAACACTGAGGGTCATTAAATACTTAGATTTTCTGTGCGGTTTTTCTCGGATTACTTGACACGTGACACACTTACAATGATAACGTCACGGTTAGCGTCACACATAATCACCTCGACCACAACTTGGTTACCATGCATGTCACGTGACAGTCACCCCCTGGTTACCGCTCTGTCTCATCAGCTTTTAATTAGCATCTGACAGAGACCTTTTAGTCGCTAGAAGTACAGTATTCCTAGTACATATTATATTTGTTATTGCGTGAACAAATTCTGATAATGTTGACTTGGGGTTATTTTATTGTTGAACTTGAATATATTTATAAATCTTAATGCTCTCGCTGCTAAATTGTTTGCTTCAATTTTTATTCATGTCTGAATTGCTAGTGCAATTTCAAAACTTCAAATGACGAACAATATTCTTATTTATGAAAAAATAGACATCTCCAATATTGAATTATTGGTTCAACTAAGCATCTACCACAAACCATTTTGTCATATTTGGTGATATTTCTATTGATCAAAAACATGCTTGAAACCGTAAAAGGTTCCAGCATCACAAGGGTTAACTCTTACAGCGCTGGGACCGACTTTAGTCGTCAGAATCTGACGTCTGTAGACGTCAGATTCTGACGACTAAAGTCGATCCCTGTACAGTAGGAGAAAAAAATATTTGTAGCGGCCGTAGACCCATAACATAGGTATTCGAATGAATCAGAAAGAGCTAACTAAGACATTTATGAGGATTTCAAATTAAAAAAAACCTTGGACTCCATGATTTACATAAAAAAATTCAGCGTTGAAAGGGTTAATGCTCTTGTAAGCCACCCTTTATGCGTCACGTGGCATATTTTAATTAAAATTAATTTTAGAAATACGATATGATCCATCAAAGTGAGGCATTTTGAGCTTCTATTTTAAAGTTTAATAAACTGTAGCCTAAAAACCCTTACAGCGCGGGTACCGACTTTACACGTCAGAATCTGAGGTCTGAAGACGGTCCCCGCACTGTAAGAGTAAAAATATTTGTAATTGCCGTAGACTCAAAACATAGGTATTCAAAAGAAGCGGACGGAGCTAACTATTTATGACAGTTATGATGATTTCAAATTAAAATAATCCTCTGATCTCCATACTGTTACAACCGTAACACGGGGTCAAACTCGTTTCAAACTAAGCAAAATAGCACGGAAAATGATAAAATTGTTTGTGATTTATGTTTAGTTCATCTGAGAACTGAATCTGCGTTATATGTCTATTTCCATATAATAAATAAACTTATTTTTGTCATTTGAAGCTAGAAATCGCGTCAGCAATTCCAGCTTCAAATGAATGAAAAATATATGAAACATAGAGACAAACGATGCACAAGTGGTAAATGGAATTTCGAAATTTAATAAAAACATGTTTTTTGAAAGCTGAATTTAAAAATATCGAGCACTGTGGAATAGCTTCTGCCGTGACAAAAACGCGGGCGCGAAAAGCGCCAACAATTATTCAAATGAGCAATCAGTGGTTTGACGGGAGGCCGGTCAACTCTAGATAGCATCCCACATCAAAAGCAGGTCACTGGGCACGCGCACTACAGGGGCCAGGCCAGGCGCAGGCGCGGTAAACGGTCGATTTCACGCGCGGACTGGCGAGACTTGGCCAATTACCGAGACTTTGATGTCGAGGCGCCCCCTGAAGGTGTTAACAAGAGACACGCGCGTAGAACAACAGTTTAGCGGCGGATTACAATTTATAGGCTGTGCGGGGTGTAGGCAGAAAAGCTGAGGGGGGGGGGATAAGCATGCAGCAGCGGATCCAGAGAGGGTTTTCTATATTGTTTAGCATTTTTTCACAGGTAAAATGAAATGAATCGGGCTTTAGGCCACCTTTGTGCACATATAGGCTAAACTGGGCCAGGAGAACCTCCTGAGGATGGTGAGATGATTGAGATGACACTGTCCTCCAGACACAGGATTCGAAATTCGTGCCCTGGCGGTCTGAGGCCGAGCACGCTACCTCTCGGTCACGGAGGCTCCCCGCAATACTGACTTTCACACGTGGATGGGGGAGAAACATTTTTGTTTCTTACAAACCGCCGAGTCCGGGAACCGAACCCCGAACTCTGGCGTGAAGGGCAGCGGTGCTAACCACTACCCTAGGGCCCCGCCCTTTTTTCACAGGTGACCTTCATAAAAGCGACTCTTCTGGAGTCTTTTGAAGGTCTCCTGTACAAGGAAACTATAATATCACCAGCACTTTTATGTTATACTATTGTACATGCTTTGTTTTATGATTCAAATAAACTCATCTTTTCTCTCTTTCTTCTCCATAGTATAGTATAATGCTGGAAGGCAGTCAATGTTTTTGTGTGGATATGAGAACTGGCAAACATGAGGAGTTGCCGCATTGTCAAATTTTAAAAAGTGACTGGAATCTTTGAAATAGTTTGTGGTAAATGATCATGTAATCAAAAAACATAATTTAAGATGTTTATTCTTTGTAAATAGACATATTTTTCGTTATTTCGAGCTGAAAATGGTATTTAAAATGGCAGCTTCAAAGGGATGAAAAATCAAAATCAAAACACTCCAGCAGTACAGAAGGCAAGGTTTGAGTTTATCGCAACCATGATTAAAACTAGGCGGTGGGCTATAGTTCCTCTAACTCTAGAATTCCAAATCTGTAGCAAAACAGCTGTATTTGTGAATTACCCTTGTAAATATCTTTCTCTTGAAAGCATCCTTTATATTTAAGGAAATATGATTTGACCATATTTTTTTATTCTAATCATTGTTGTTTATTTTATTATTTAAATCGGCCCTAAGCCTGTTTTTTTGTGAAATGCCTAGCCTGCATGTGTCCTAAATTATTCTAAATGTTCTTTAATTTGAATCTATCATCCCCCCTCACCCCCCCCCCCCCCACGAATGGCCAGCAAAGCAATGCTGGCACAACAACGGGGACGCAGGCCAAGCATGGACAAAACGTTGGGCCAGCGTTTCATGATTGAAACTGATGCCCATCTCCGGGAAACACGATGAGGTTGACCAAGGATTCCTTGGGTTCACCTAATGTTGGTTTCATCTTGGGCCAGCGTCGTAGACGATGGCTTAACAACAAACCAACATCGGGTGAAAAATCCCGTGTTAGCAAGATATTGACCCATTGGTGGATTAATGTTTGGCCACCGTTTACAACGCTAGCCCAATATTAAAACAACAGCGGGTGAACATACTGTGTTTGTGAATAGGGATCTGGGGTGGGGGGGGGGGGGGTCCTGAGCAGCAAATCAGCCAGGACCTCGTTTTCATATCCCCCGCCGGCAGGGTCGGGGGGTAAATTGGTAAATCTCGCTACAGCCGCTGATGAAAAGTAAATGGTGACTGCCCACAGCGCATGCGTGACGACCCACTGCGCGTGCGTGGTCAGCCGCAGCTTGTACCCCACCTGGTGAGTGAACGGTGAATCAACAGGTGGCTGGTCTCGGTGGCTTTGTTGTGTCTTCCCGCCGCGACGGGCGCTGTGGTGGCTACGGGTTGATACTAGAAGCCGCTGTCGGGGATAAGGAAAGCGGGGGGGGGGGGGGTGACTCTTTAGGGTCAATATACAAATTAACCATTAAAGCACCAAACAATGATATTTCACCTAATTGAACTCGTGTCTCCAATCAAGCTAATATTATATATTGGATATGCCTTCCTAACAAAAACAATACTTTGAACCAATGTTGAGTTAATGTTGGGCCAGCGTTGTAGAAGGTTGACCATCATTAAACCGGAATTGGTGCATTGTCTCTCACTTACTGGGGTAGAACATAGCGTCAATGGGGGTAGGGGGGGGGGGATGGGGGGTCAGAGTTCTGATAGTGCCATACTTCTCTCATTAACATCTGATAGCAAACGAAAAATAAAGACATTCTACTTTTTCATTTTGTATACCTTCGAACTGTCAGCTTTGACATCCCGTAATTTAACCCTTACAGTGCGGGGATCGAATTTAGTCGTCAGAATCTGACGTCTACAGACGTCAGATTCTGACGTCTAAAGTCGATCCCCGCACTGTAAGAGTAAAAATATTTCTAATGGCCGTAGACCCATAACATAGGTATTCAAATGAATCAGAAAGAGCTAACTGAGACATTAATGATGATTTCTAATTGAAAAAAAACCCTTTGGTCTCCATGGGTTATACAAAAATAATTCAGCGCTTTAAGGGTTGAGTGCAAAACAGACAAAACGCGGTGGCTAAAGCGCGCGAACAGGCACAAAATTAGCGAGAAATTCGCTTTGTATTCCTGGATTTCACATGAAAATTGTCGAGAACGAAAAAAGCAAACCAGTTTGAAGCTTGTTATGTGACCTTGGTCTCAGAGTTAGGGTCAATTATAATTGTAATTGGTATTAATTATAATGGAGTAGTTTTTAGCGTAATTGTAAATAAGTTTACTATATCCACTTTGTCTGTTCATCGTATTCTATTCCTTACATTTGAGCATTTGAGTATTTGTATGTGTTCTGCAAAATAGAAATCCTGCCTATCTGCAGGGTCAAAGTGACACGGATGTCCCCCGTATATGACATCGTTTTATTGTAACAACACTCGATGTGATGGGTAGTATAAGAAGGACATGCAACACCCAGGGGGGTATAGGGGGGGGGGGGGGTATAGATAACCCATCCTACTCTCATTAACAAGCCGTTTAAAACCCTTTAACCCTTATAGCGCGGGGATCTTTAGACAACAGAATTTGACGTCTGTAAACGTCCGATTCTGACGTCTAAAGTCCGCACTGTAAGAGTAGACCTATTTATAATGTCCATATACACCCATAACATAGGTATTCAAAAGAATCAGACAGAGCTAACTAATACATTTATGATGATTTCAAATTGAAAAAAACTCTTTGTTCTCCATGGTTTATATAAAAATAGTTCAGCCCTTTAAGGGTTAAAAACTTTTAGGCCTGAATTTACCGTCCATACACTACAAGCAGCGAATTGCAGTCGCAATTCTCGACTTGTAGTGGATGAAGATGACTTGAAGTGGGTGGATAATTAATGATAGTCGATCATTCTTTAAAACACAATTTTTCCGTTCTAAAACTCTTTCTCTGTCTGTATGAAGGAACCTCTTTAATCGCCAAGTTATTTAATTGGAATTTTCAAGTGGGTGAAAACTGTCCAGATTTGACAAAATGGAGGTCAATGATTTAGAAATCTTACTAATTGATGTCACGTTTTATCTGTACATATTGTATCTTGTACACTGAATTGAATTTAATCTTCGAACTCTGATATATCAATTGTTAATAAAATTTAAAAAAAACGAATATAATCGTGACCCATTGTGAAAGGGTGAAATAAGATCTCAGGGACGCAAAATGATGCCAGGGGGGGGGGGGGGGGGGTGTGGGTGAGATATCAACATCTTACTCCCAATAACGATACGTTTAACCCTTTACGCTCTCCCGACACCACTATACAGCTCATGACAGAATACAATTTATTCAATGAAAAATAGGATATCACATCATACTAAGATCTTTCTGTGCTTCTTTTGATTAATCAGATTTACATATTTTAGAAAATCAATACTTTATTAACCTTGAAGTGTGAATTGCGATAGCAATTCACACTTCAAGGTGAATAAAAATGAGATTAAATACTGTACATCTGGTAATATTCGCGAAAATTTTAAATTTCCTGAATTCGCGAATTCAAGAATCTCGCGAAAATTATTATTATTATAATAGCGCTACTAAAGAGAAATGAAAATTTTAAAGCTCTAAACTTATAAACTTATAAAGTCTCAAGCTCAGAATTCGCTAAAATTCAAACACACGAAAATTAACAGAATATCCACAGTATCAGGATGTTTGTGGGGGTGGTGGGGGGGGGGGGGAGGGGGTTATCTCCGCTCATTCAACTAATGATAGGATGATCTCATCTCAGGTTCAACCCAGAAAACACGAAACGTTGAATCAATGATGGATTATTGCGGTGCCAACGTCGCAGACGGTTGACCAACATTAGACCCGCGTTGATCTTGTGTATTTTGGTAAAAGTCGGCGGGGAGGGGATACAGTGATTCCCTAATTTATTTTGAATTCAAACCAAAAGGAATGTTTATTAAGCGCAGGACGGATCCGCTGGTGGCAGTAGTAATGTAGAGCTGGTAATTTACGCGTGTTTAGATTTTCGCGAATTTGTGATTTTGCGACTTTACACTAAGTCTAGAATTCCCGAATTATCAATTTCGATGATATGTAGCGCTCTTAGAATAACAACTTCACAATATTCTTTAATTCGCGAATTTGTCCTCTTCGCGAAATTCGTGAAAATTAAAACCTCGCGAATATTGCCAGATCTACAGTATCATACTGAGCTGTGTTACAATAATTCATGGAGTGATTACAAACATCAAAATAAATGCTCACCCTGCCCTAACATATGGGCTTATAGATCAGTTTAAATAGAGTAACAATATTTTAACAATATGCATGGTGCGAGATAGAAACTTGTATCAAACAATAACATGTTTCAACTTATAATGACATTGTAACAATACATCTTTATATTATAGTCGTTAGTTATAAATAAGCATTGCATTATCTAATAGATTTGTTGTACTAATTTTCAAAATATGAACTTCATTTTCCACCAAAGATTTACAAGATTGACATAGTCTCAATTACAAAACTTCGGTATTTTCCAGTTTCAATTTCATATGCATGACATGATGCTGGATCATAAACTCATTACCAATAAGTGACTATAATGCATGTTAAAAAAAACGCCAACATATATATAACGATTAACATACCACGAGAGGATTTAATATCTGCATGGTATTGATATTCTCTGCACCGAGTGATTTTTCTATGTTTATTCACATAATTACACTTTAAATGTTTTTGTTCAATTGCATGTATACATGTACCTTGGGATTGATTATTTGATCGGTCCTTTCATTAAATCTTTGATTCTTTATTGATTTATTGCATTTTAAATTTGTTTTTATTATTTATTTATTCATATAATCATTACATTTTTTCATTTATGAATTGTTTTGCCGCCGAATTGTTTTGAATTGTCGCCGTCCCAGTAAACACAACTGTTTTGTGTTTTCTGGGTTACCCATGTGAACTATTGTAAGCGCTATTGCTCCTCGTTCCTAAAGTAAGTTCGGGGCCGACCTGAGGAAATGTTGGATGGTAAACTTGAGGCCTAATTAGGATTTGTAATTTCTGAAAGGGATCTTGAAAAATAGAATTTAGAAATATCAGTTTCGAAAGACGAAAATTAACGTCGATAGACTAGTCACAACCAAAGCAGCTGGTTCGCTTCGCTTTTGCTTTTACTGGTTCAATAATATTCACCTTGCAACGGACCCACTCATTGTAAAGTTGATCAAGCTGTACACGTGGGTGGACCCACAACGGGTACTCAGCGAATCGTAACGACTCACCATTCTAACTTGCCGATGCCGACATTTGCATGATCTATAGTCACATCGAGATGGGTAAAGTAAAGATCTCTGAAACGCCCAAGTTCGATCAGCGGGGCTCGAACCCGGTCGCTGATGTGACGGTCAAGCTGTCTACCGATTCGCTACGCCCCCTTCATCGCCACTGTTACAGTGAGGTATGTATTGGTGTTATGTTGGTGTACCCCGGTATCAGGCACGGTACACGCCGGTCAGTCTGCCGGTCTCTGAAGGCGTGTCCCCGTATCCAGGGGGTACCAGGTCACCCCTGTACTCCCGGGGAGGTTATCACGCCGCCTGGTGACTACCAACTGTATCATACAGTGTAGTGCAGCTGGTGATCGCTAGACGGTGTGTGTGGTGCAGTAGGCGGTCGCTAGACGGCTTCACATTAAATTGTAGCCCATGATTTTCGCCGATTTCTCGTGAAATTTTGCAAGAACTGTTTCTATATTCTCGTGCCAACTACCCTGAAAATGTCAATACCAAATTCATTCCTTTAAAGTATCTATGCTATGTCTCTATACTATGTTACAAATACACGGAATTTGTATTATGTATATATTTATGAAAAAAAATAATGTAGGCCTAACCCTTATCCTGCTAAGTATATTTATTTAAATTTTTGGCCACTTGAAGTTGTGTTTTGCTACTGCGACACACAACTTCAAGTGGTTGAAAATTACTAATATTTGTTTAATTTGAGCAGAAATATTTGCAAATCTTGCTTTTTAGACACATATTTCATTCCCAATAACAGTGATTCGGTGGACTAAAGATATGGGGGTGAAAACGACAAAAGTCGTGATCAGCAGGATAAGGGTTAACCCTTACAGCGCGGGGATCGACTTTAGACGTCAGAATCTGACGTCTGTAGACGCTAGATTCTGACGTCTATAGTCGATCCCCGCACTGGAAGGGTAAAAATATTTCTATTGGCCGCAGACCCATAACATAGGTATTCAAATGAATCGGAAAGAGCTAACTAAGACATTTATGATAATTTCAAATTGAAAAAAAAACTTTGGCCTCCAAGGTTTTCCTAGAAAATTTCAGTGCTTCAAGGGTTAATTACCTGGACATCTATACTCACAAAGAATGTTTTGATTTTCAGTGATGTTTTAATTGGTTTGTAACTGGCTTAAAATCGCAGACTATACATGTAGGGGAGACCGGGGATAGATGGCACATGGATTTGTCGGACAAGTGCCCATAATTTTGACAGTCAATGTATTTTCGTTCTGTGTTGCCTTATAGTGAGTGACTGTATCAGTAATTTCATATTGACGTTTTTCTTAAACAAATTATGAAAAAGTAAAAACACTTTTTCCATTTTGCAATGGTATTCTGCTCAATGTTTGACATTGAACCTGACAGTTTCAACTCGAATAGCTGTAGTGCCCTAACTGAAGTTGATAATCCTTTATACATGTTAAGTTACCTTCTATGATGTTAGTTCTAAATATTAGCACCACAATCTAGCTGGTATATGTAACACTGGTCAGACAAAAGCCACCCCACATTCGAACCAACCCCAAGTGTGGGGTTTGCTCGAACAGTGAAGAATCTAACTTTAATATGTGTTTCTGACTCAACTTTATTTCCAATTTAAGAATAAAGTATTCTGAAAATAGCATATATGATACTTGAATACTTCTGTGCAATAATATCAATTTCCTGACTTCGTCATGTAAACAATGAATCAGTTTTTTAAATTTTGTTCGAACTAGCCCCGTTCTCCCCTACTAGCTTATATCAGAAAGACACAGGTTAACCCTAAACCTTTGAAGCGCTGATTTGTTTTATAAACCATAGAGACCAAAGGTTTTTTTCAATTTGAAGTCATCATAAATGTCTTAGTTAGCTCTTCCTGCTTCATTTGAATACCTATGTTATGGGTCTACTGCCATTGTAAATATTTTCACACTTACAGTGCGGTGATCAGAATTTAACGTCTACAGACTTTAGAGTCTGACGACTCAAGTCGATCCCATCGCTATAAGGGTTATAGAAATCAGCAAGACTATTTTCTTTTTTATTAGCTTGTTAAATCACATTTTTTTATGAAGGAAATTACGCGTAAAGGTTTGCTAATGATTGTTCTGAAATTAAACACATATTTGTAATTGTCATCCTCTTCAAGTAGGGGAAATTTAAATTATTCAATTTAGCGTTTTACGGGTTAAACAATGGAAAATACTTTTTACTTTTTCATGGTCTAACCCTTAGAGCGCCAGTGTCAACTAGATTATTATTTTCTTATGTTTTAATGGCGTTTTTGGTTTCTACGCTTTTTTGCCACTATTTATAGTAATGACTGGTGAATCGCAGCACAAAAATTATAAAAATGTGCAGTTCTAGTCTATGTACATGTTTACATCATATGGTCGTATTAAGAACCCGAAATAAAATCACCGATTTTTTGATGATTTTAGCCTGGGCCAGTCCCTTTAATCTAAGGAGACTAAAAAAAATATTTTATCACCTAGAACACTGAGGGTCATTAAATACTTAGATTTTCTGTGCGGTTTTTCTCGGATTACTTGACACGTGACACACTTACAATGATAACGTCACGGTTAGCGTCACACATAATCACCTCGACCACAACTTGGTTACCATGCATGTCACGTGACAGTCCACCCCCTGGTTACCGCTCTGTCTCATCAGCTTTTAATTAGCATCTGACAGAGACCTTTTAGTCGCTAGAAGTACAGTATTCCTAGTACATATTATATTTGTTATTGCGTGAACAAATTCTGATAATGTTGACTTGGGGTTATTTTATTGTTGAACTTGAATATATTTATAAATCTTAATGCTCTCGCTGCTAAATTGTTTGCTTCAATTTTTATTCATGTCTGAATTGCTAGTGCAATTTCAAAACTTCAAATGACGAACAATATTCTTATTTATGAAAAAATAGACATCTCCAATATTGAATTATTGGTTCAACTAAGCATCTACCACAAACCATTTTGTCATATTTGGTGATATTTCTATTGATCAAAAACATGCTTGAAACCGTAAAAGGTTCCAGCATCACAAGGGTTAACTCTTACAGCGCTGGGACCGACTTTAGTCGTCAGAATCTGACGTCTGTAGACGTCAGATTCTGACGACTAAAGTCGATCCCTGTACAGTAGGAGAAAAAAATATTTGTAGCGGCCGTAGACCCATAACATAGGTATTCGAATGAATCAGAAAGAGCTAACTAAGACATTTATGAGGATTTCAAATTAAAAAAAACCTTGGACTCCATGATTTACATAAAAAAATTCAGCGTTGAAAGGGTTAATGCTCTTGTAAGCCACCCTTTATGCGTCACGTGGCATATTTTAATTAAAATTAATTTTAGAAATACGATATGATCCATCAAAGTGAGGCATTTTGAGCTTCTATTTTAAAGTTTAATAAACTGTAGCCTAAAAACCCTTACAGCGCGGGTACCGACTTTACACGTCAGAATCTGAGGTCTGAAGACGGTCCCCGCACTGTAAGAGTAAAAATATTTGTAATTGCCGTAGACTCAAAACATAGGTATTCAAAAGAAGCGGACGGAGCTAACTATTTATGACAGTTATGATGATTTCAAATTAAAATAATCCTCTGATCTCCATACTGTTACAACCGTAACACGGGGTCAAACTCGTTTCAAACTAAGCAAAATAGCACGGAAAATGATAAAATTGTTTGTGATTTATGTTTAGTTCATCTGAGAACTGAATCTGCGTTATATGTCTATTTCCATATAATAAATAAACTTATTTTTGTCATTTGAAGCTAGAAATCGCGTCAGCAATTCCAGCTTCAAATGAATGAAAAATATATGAAACATAGAGACAAACGATGCACAAGTGGTAAATGGAATTTCGAAATTTAATAAAAACATGTTTTTTGAAAGCTGAATTTAAAAATATCGAGCACTGTGGAATAGCTTCTGCCGTGACAAAAACGCGGGCGCGAAAAGCGCCAACAATTATTCAAATGAGCAATCAGTGGTTTGACGGGAGGCCGGTCAACTCTAGATAGCATCCCACATCAAAAGCAGGTCACTGGGCACGCGCACTACAGGGGCCAGGCCAGGCGCAGGCGCGGTAAACGGTCGATTTCACGCGCGGACTGGCGAGACTTGGCCAATTACCGAGACTTTGATGTCGAGGCGCCCCCTGAAGGTGTTAACAAGAGACACGCGCGTAGAACAACAGTTTAGCGGCGGATTACAATTTATAGGCTGTGCGGGGTGTAGGCAGAAAAGCTGAGGGGGGGGGGATAAGCATGCAGCAGCGGATCCAGAGAGGGTTTTCTATATTGTTTAGCATTTTTTCACAGGTAAAATGAAATGAATCGGGCTTTAGGCCACCTTTGTGCACATATAGGCTAAACTGGGCCAGGAGAACCTCCTGAGGATGGTGAGATGATTGAGATGACACTGTCCTCCAGACACAGGATTCGAAATTCGTGCCCTGGCGGTCTGAGGCCGAGCACGCTACCTCTCGGTCACGGAGGCTCCCCGCAATACTGACTTTCACACGTGGATGGGGGAGAAACATTTTTGTTTCTTACAAACCGCCGAGTCCGGGAACCGAACCCCGAACTCTGGCGTGAAGGGCAGCGGTGCTAACCACTACCCTAGGGCCCCGCCCTTTTTTCACAGGTGACCTTCATAAAAGCGACTCTTCTGGAGTCTTTTGAAGGTCTCCTGTACAAGGAAACTATAATATCACCAGCACTTTTATGTTATACTATTGTACATGCTTTGTTTTATGATTCAAATAAACTCATCTTTTCTCTCTTTCTTCTCCATAGTATAGTATAATGCTGGAAGGCAGTCAATGTTTTTGTGTGGATATGAGAACTGGCAAACATGAGGAGTTGCCGCATTGTCAAATTTTAAAAAGTGACTGGAATCTTTGAAATAGTTTGTGGTAAATGATCATGTAATCAAAAAACATAATTTAAGATGTTTATTCTTTGTAAATAGACATATTTTTCGTTATTTCGAGCTGAAAATGGTATTTAAAATGGCAGCTTCAAAGGGATGAAAAATCAAAATCAAAACACTCCAGCAGTACAGAAGGCAAGGTTTGAGTTTATCGCAACCATGATTAAAACTAGGCGGTGGGCTATAGTTCCTCTAACTCTAGAATTCCAAATCTGTAGCAAAACAGCTGTATTTGTGAATTACCCTTGTAAATATCTTTCTCTTGAAAGCATCCTTTATATTTAAGGAAATATGATTTGACCATATTTTTTTATTCTAATCATTGTTGTTTATTTTATTATTTAAATCGGCCCTAAGCCTGTTTTTTTGTGAAATGCCTAGCCTGCATGTGTCCTAAATTATTCTAAATGTTCTTTAATTTGAATCTATCATCCCCCCTCACCCCCCCCCCCCCCCCACGAATGGCCAGCAAAGCAATGCTGGCACAACAACGGGGACGCAGGCCAAGCATGGACAAAACGTTGGGCCAGCGTTTCATGATTGAAACTGATGCCCATCTCCGGGAAACACGATGAGGTTGACCAAGGATTCCTTGGGTTCACCTAATGTTGGTTTCATCTTGGGCCAGCGTCGTAGACGATGGCTTAACAACAAACCAACATCGGGTGAAAAATCCCGTGTTAGCAAGATATTGACCCATTGGTGGATTAATGTTTGGCCACCGTTTACAACGCTAGCCCAATATTAAAACAACAGCGGGTGAACATACTGTGTTTGTGAATAGGGATCTGGGGTGGGGGGGGGGGGGGTCCTGAGCAGCAAATCAGCCAGGACCTCGTTTTCATATCCCCCGCCGGCAGGGTCGGGGGGTAAATTGGTAAATCTCGCTACAGCCGCTGATGAAAAGTAAATGGTGACTGCCCACAGCGCATGCGTGACGACCCACTGCGCGTGCGTGGTCAGCCGCAGCTTGTACCCCACCTGGTGAGTGAACGGTGAATCAACAGGTGGCTGGTCTCGGTGGCTTTGTTGTGTCTTCCCGCCGCGACGGGCGCTGTGGTGGCTACGGGTTGATACTAGAAGCCGCTGTCGGGGATAAGGAAAGCGGGGGGGGGGGGGGGGGTGACTCTTTAGGGTCAATATACAAATTAACCATTAAAGCACCAAACAATGATATTTCACCTAATTGAACTCGTGTCTCCAATCAAGCTAATTTCAGAACACCAAAAGTAGAGCATATTTCTGCAAGCCGTGTCTCAGTTCCGCATCCCACAACTTAAAGGGAAAGAAAATTGACTTGAACTAGACACTGATTAAGAAAAAAAATTAATACATATTTTACTCTCAAAACCACTATGTGCCCTTTTGCGAAAACATTAGTATGAAAGCATAACATGTCGTACTAGAATTAAAAGTGTCTTAAAATTGTATTTTTTATTTGTCAAACAAATTAAAAAACAAGCACATTTTATATAATATCTGAATATTATCATTTCACAAATTATCAAAAGTCAAAGTCCCCACGGGGGAATCAAGTTGATTCAACAGGTCACCATTACTTTGAGCACTGGATCACATTCTGATCCCAGCTACGTTAAGAATCTTCGCTGTACTTGGGAAGCGGAGGGAGCGTTAACCTTTTCACTACCATACATGACGGAAATTTCCGTCGTCATTCGTCAATGAACGTAACCATAAAATGACACAAATTTTCGTCAAATATATACTACATTCATGTATTTTTCGTCATTTGAAGCTGGAAATTGCGTTAGCAATTCCAGCTTCAAATGACGAAAAATAGAACTCCTACACCAGTATATCTGGATACTGGCATGCACTCCGGCCTGGAAGTCAAAGGGTTAACCGGAATAAGCACTACAGTCTGTGACTAAATCATAAGAGAATATAGGAAACCTGATACAATGACCCAGCATTAAAACAGCATTGGGTCAACATCTGGTGTTCGCTGTAAATTTCAATTATATAATTTCAATTATATAACCAAACATAATTGTATAAAGAACCACATAAATATATAATATAGATTATGGTTCATATAGGTTCATTATGGTTCATATATGGTTCAAATGGACCTATTTGGTACGAAAAAGGGAAACGACGCTTTGCGGAATTGTAAAATATATTTTTTTAAACTTTAAAAAATTTACAAAACTCGCATATAGGTTAACGCGAAAATGAAGTATATTTATTTAATAACCAAGGAGCTAATCAAGTGGCTTAAATTTAAACAAGGTAACGCAGCCGCTAAATAGTTAACTTATCTGAACGTGTCTTCGATCATAACCTGAGTGGCACAGCTTCATCAATTTTGATAATTTGAATATTTTTCCCCTGTGGATCTGAAGCTGTGGATCGCTTTTTTCACATGTGGATCTGAAGCTGTGAATCGCTATAGATGGGGAAGTACGGTTATTTTGACGGCGTGATGGAGACGTCGGTGATTTAGGAGGCCCGCAGATTCCTGCAGTCAAAATAGTCAGACAGGCGTCATATATTTCCTGTGACTTCTAGGAGGCTGCCCACCACCTGTCAGTAAGGGCTGCTGCCATGGGGAAGGGGGTGTCATGGGGGTGGCATGGAGGGGAGGTTGGAGGAGGGTAATGCCCTAATCAGAGTGTGACAACAGCCTCAGGGAAGTATTAGTGTTGTCAATTACAACACTCATTGTGATCTATGAATCCGACTTGTATTTTTGGCATGAAGTTAAACTTCAGCAGATCACGCTTTCACGTGACATGTTTTGACCACGTCACATGCTTTGACCACGTGACATACTTTCACCACGTGACATACTTTCACTACGCGACATACTTATACCACGTGACATACTTTCACCACATGACATGCTTTAACCAGTGACATGCACAAAATTGTAAATTCTATCACAATAAGGTCGCTGTGAGCTTTCATATGAGAAATATTTTAAATAAATGGGAGCCATGGAGAAAAAAAAGGGTTTTTTTCTTTGAAATCATCATAAACGTCTTAGTTAGATCTTTCCGCTTTATTTGAAGACCTATGTCATGGGTCTACGGCCATTATAAATATTTTAACTCTTTCAGTGCGGGGATGGTCTTTAAACGTCAGCATCTGACGTCTGCAGACGTCAGATTCTGACGTTGACGTATAAAAACGGTTCCCGTTTTTGAGAATTGCAGGGAGCTACTATGAAACTCTGCCAACGTTAAACCTGAATTCAGCCAACGTATTGTTGTTTTGGGTAGAGGCGTTTTTTCACAGTAGGACGCTGCCACACGCGGGACGTCAACCCGTCACGGTTATTCTCCGCCTGATAGTGTCTTGTGGTTCACTTCTATCCAAAGGCTAACTATACAACACACACGAAGCAACAATAAACCATTGTAGGATCAATGCGCGCGCTCATCTAAAAGGGAGAAAAAAAAATAATGGCCTTATAAGAGATCCTCTTCATGGTCGGATGTGTTTTAAGTCAGTTAAAACCCTCGGGGCTCGACATTCTTAGCTGTGGAAACTTAAGAATGCAGTGCTCCTCGGGCTTTATCCTATACAGTTACGTCACAGAAGTCACAGTAATCTGTCACTTCTGCATTATGCATGCTTTGCATGTTTTTCTCTGATTTCTCAGGCAATTATCATCACGGCAAATGTCGTGAAAATTTCATGAAAAAATATTTTACAGTATAAAATTAAGTAAATTTTCAACTATGAAACTCTTCATATAAGCCCATTAATTTACATTAGTTTTAATCTAGAAATTTCACTACAAATTGATTGCGAAAATTGATTGCGAATTGACAGAGAGATCAGCGAAAAACTGGCAACGCAGGTCTAATGTGACTAAAATAGTTGTTCTCATTTTCATTCGCTTTAAGATGTC
The DNA here is from genome assembly GCA_964017125.1 of Flabesymbios commensalis. Lineage (NCBI taxonomy): Eukaryota > Metazoa > Annelida > Polychaeta > Terebellida > Flabelligeridae > Flabesymbios > Flabesymbios commensalis. The sequence continues at coordinate 40,459 of CAXHKU010000620.1, forward strand.
AGTGAAGTAATGCAATTGTGTGTCTCGCTACCGCGACCCACAACTCAAAGTTGGTGAAAATTACTCGCGTTTGTACAATTTGAATTGAAACATACGTCTATAGACGTCAGATTCTGACGTATATAGACGTCAGATTCTGACGTCTATATACGTCAGAATTTGACGTATATACATGTATACGTCAGAATCTGACGGCTATAGACGTCATATTCTGAATTATATAGACGGTTCCCGCACTGAAGAAATAGAAAAATATTTATACTGGCCATAACATAGGTTATGTATTCAAATGAAGCGTAAAGGGCCAACTATGACATTAATGGTGATTCAAATTGAAAAAAAATTCTTTGGTCTTCATCGTTGTAAGATTTAAGGAGTAATTCAGTACTTGAAGGGTTAGGGATTTGCTGTGGAAGTGCTGTTAGTATTGGTGGCAATCGGTAGAGGGCGCGTGACGGGAGGGGTGAGCACGTGCCACTCATCACCTGACACGTGTCTCCCCTCAGCACCCTCACACCCTGCCCCAGCCACCCCCAGTCAACCCCATAAATTACCCGTGACTAATATCAACATCGCCCGGCTGGGGGCGACACCGATGTAAGGGCCACCTAGTGCGATAAGGCGAATTTAGGATTCATAACGAGAAAGTAAAGGAGAATATGCGACAATGCGGATCCAGGATTCATAATGGCATTATGAATCCTGGCACGGCATTGTCGCATTTCCCTCCTCTATTTTCGCTAACTATAATTTATTCATATGTATTGAAAAATACCAACCCTGGCGAAGAGTCTTTATTTGATTTTGTGTTATTCACTGATTTACCACAGCAGTCTCTTTCAGTGACAATGTGGATAATATTATTGTGTAAAATGTATTTTACACAATCCGTATTGGCGGTGAATTGATTTTATATGTTTTGATAAAATATCAAAGTGTCATAATGTAATAAAAGCAAATGCAATGCAATCCTCGCATGCTTCACTTTATGCAGGTATAAATTTATAACCCTATTTAATTCAGAAAATAACGACTCTACATTTCACGCGCTTTCCAAAATGTAGGAAAGATTTACTGACAAAAGTGATGTGATCCATATCGTGGGACAGACTTCTTTGAATGACATTCTATTTTGTATAACTATATATTTGTAAGATGTCTATAGAATATGTTTTAGTACATGTAAAGTACGTATACAGACTTCTTTGAATGATATTTTATTTTATATAAATATATATTTGTAATATGACTATATAATATTTTTTTAAGTACATGTAAATGTATGTGATTTTGCCGAAACTGTGGTAATTGTTCTGCAAATAAATTTACTTTGATTTGATTTGTAAATGAGTAACTGGTAGGACAGAGATGACTATGTGTAGGATAAGTTTAATGCGCGTAAATGGCTATAGGACTGCTTGTCTCTCATAGGGTTGAAGTGGCACACGAATCGACAGGCCCGGGGAGCAGGGGGTAAAATGTAAAAAAAATCGGTAGCGTCTGGTCCAAAATGAAAGTTTTTCGTCAGTATTTTAAAAGTTGAACCATTTCACATGTAACACAATTCTGAAAATAAACCGGAATTAAGTTAATGAGTTTAAAGAGTAGCGTCATATCTAGAAATTCACTACTTGTCAAATGGTCTAACATTTGATCTATATATTTTTTTTATATGAAATCTTCGGGAGAAATGCCAAATGAGCAGAAATTAGTATTCACAAAAATTGTTATAAAAATCACTTGAGAATTGACGAAGTAATCAAGGATAAGCTAATTTTCATTTTGGACAATACTCCACCATTAGACAGACTACCCAACAGGCACAACGACGTTGTTTCAACGTTGAAACGACGTTGAAAAATAGCAAACTGACGTTGAAACGACGTTGAAAAAGGTTTCAAATGAAATTTGTTTCAACGTCATAATTTCAACCTGATTTCAACGCAATTGCAACGCGATTTCAACCTGATTTCAACATCGTTTCAAGCATGAGGTCGATACGACGTTGTAATGATTTCGTTTTTTCTTGTTAAAACGACGTCGGAAATACGACGTCGATGCGACGTTGTATTGAGGTTAGGCGACGTCGCAACGTGATTTCAACCTCATATCCACGTTGAAACGACGTCACATGCGAGAAATTGCCTGCTGGGTATATATGTCTTCACACTTGATATCAGAATTATATACCAGAGGGTTAGCTCTTTAGCTGCCCTGGCATGTAGCTTCTGGAGATTAAACCAGAGGAATCTACTTCTGAAGAGCCCTTATTGCCATAGCTACCCTCACCACCCGGACTCGAACTTCTAGCCAGGGGACCACCCACCGCTACATTTCAAATATATCGCCTCCGAGATATCGCCACGAAACGTAGACGGTTAGGCCGCCATGCTGACTGGAATGTCTCACTCTCATTCAGACCTCAATAGTTAACCAGAACAAAAAAGATTCTATCCAAGTTTAACCCAGTTCCTTTAATTAATTTAATATTTGGGATGGTTAATGTTTTGTATTTGTGCAACAGTCATCTAATCAAGATAAACGCGAGAGCACTCAATGTGTCACCTTGGCATCAAAACGACGTATCTGCCACAAAGTGGCAGATACGTCCCTTTAACCGCAGATCCCGATTGTATTAGTGTGTTTTTCATTTTTTATTAGTAAATTAAAAACCAGATTTAAACATGTCAACTATATACAATAATTCAAAATCGCTGACCTCCATTTCCTCAATTCTGCTTAATTTTCACTCACTTGAACTTGCGTTTCGCGTCAGCTTTAAGTGGTTGAAAATTTCAATCAATCAATCAATCGATGAGTGAATGAATGAATGAATGAATGAATGAATGAATGAATGAATGAATGAATAAGTGAATGAATGAATGAATGAATGAATGAATGAATAAATGGATCGATCGATCGATCGATCGATCGATCAATTGATCGATCAATCAATCAATCAATCAATCAATCAATCAATCAATCAATCAATCAATCAATCAATCAATCAATCAATCAATCAATCAATCAATCAATCAATCAATCAATCAATCAATCAATCAATCAATCAATCAATCAATCAATCAATCAATCAATCAATCAATCAATCAATCAATCAATCAATCAATCAATCAATCAATCAATCAATCAATCAATCAATCAATCAATCAATCAATCAATCAATCAATCAATCAATCAATCAATCAATCAATCAATCAATCAATCAATCAATCAATCAATCAATCAATCAATTAATTTAATTCAATTCAATTCAATTCAATTCAATTCAATTCAATGCAATTCAATTCAATTCAATTCAATTCAATTCAATTCAATTCAATTCAATTCAATTCAATTCAATTCAATTCAATTCAATTCAATTCAATTCAATTCAATTCAATTCAATATAATTGTAGTATATTTTGTTAATTTCAAGATCATGATCCAGTATTTAGTAGGTCATTTAGTTGTTATGATAACGGAGTGTACTTTTACACTATTATGCTCCACTAACGAGCAGCACGCGTCCGCCTCCAGCTGACAAACACTTGTTCTAGGCGGCCACACGCGCACCTGTTTCCAGTTTTTTATCGGGCCTATGTGGCGACCCATTGCCGTGTTCCCTGCCAAAGGTTACTATGGTTACTGGATAGGTTATGTCTACATTGATAATAAAAATTATGTTTTTTTGATGTAAATGTAAATCGGTCATAGTACAGAGTAAATACCCACCAAAACGAGACATTGATCCAATGTTATTTTAATGCTGGGCCAACGCCGTGGGCGGTGGGCCAGCATTAAAATAACATTGGGACAATGCCTCGTGTTAGCTGGGTAGCCTGATACAAGAAGGGGGGGTACGAAACAGGTGTTTTTATGGGATCACTGAGTAAAAATGATCACAATCAAATTACCCTCTAGAACCTAAAAATGCTGCAAATCATAATTTGCAGCTTTTGTCAACCCTTCAACCTTTACGACGCTGAAATATGTTTGAATAAACCATGGAGACGTAAGGCTCTTTTTCAATTTAAAATCATTAAATATGTGAGCGTTCCTTCCGCTTCATTTGAATACCTGTGTTATGGATCTATGGCCATTATACTTGTTTAATGATTTCAAATAAAGGGTTCGACTTTAGACTTCAAAATACGGTCGCGCACTGAAAATATTTACCCTTCACGATGCCGCAAATAAACATTTTGCAGTTATAGTAAACAACTATTTGCTGAGCCCTGATTGAGCTGCCTTCTACAGCTGAATGATAAAAGTTTGGCTTGTGGCGTGTGTGGTCGTCGGTTCGAGACTCGCTGGTTCACAACATAACTTTACCACACATCCATGAAAGTTAAAGGGACTGACTCAGGCTAAAATCGCTGATTTTATTTCGGGTTCTTAATATGACCATATGATGTAAACATGTACATAGACTAGAACTGCAAATTAAAAAAAAAATTGTGCTGCGCATTCACCAGTTCGGCTAGATATAAAGACGAAATTCTCGCATTTCCTATTTTTGACATGGTTGTCAATAATTAGAAATCAGGATTTCGTCTCTAGAAAAAAACCCCTTTATGTCACAACGTTAAATAATAGTACACTAAAGAGAATCAGTCTAACGTAGATTTTTAGGTTTTCTATAATACCTAACCTTTATGAAGTACATGGCCGCTCACCAGTTGCTCACTGACCTGTCGCAGAATTATCGCAATCCCCATCCCCAGGCGAATTAAATATTTCTACTCTAATACAGTGCGGGGATCAACGACTAACGTCGATCCCTGCACTGTATTAGAGTAGAAATATTTATAATGATCGTAGACCCATAACATAGGTGTTCAAATGAATCGGAAAGAGCTAAATAAGACATTTATGATGATTTCAGGGTGAAAAAACCCATTTGGTTGCAATGTTTTTTTCACAAATTAATTCAGCGCTTTAAGGGCTAATATTACTTGATTTTTTTTTTTTTTTATATATAAAAGATGCTATTTTTGATAAGCGGTATGTAATAATCAAGTGGATGCTCAAGACGTCTTTCTGATTGTAGACCGTGTCTTTTTACACTGAATAGTTTTAGTTTAACCCTTTCAGTGCGGGAATCGTCTTTATACCTCAGAATCTGACGTCTTTAGACGTGGGAATCTGACGTATAAAGAAGGTCCCCGCTCCGAAAGAAATAAACAGACTTCTTTGCATGATATTTTATTTTACATAACCATGTATTTGTAATATGTGTATATAATATGTTTTTAGTACATATAAATGCATACAAAATTATTTGAATGATATTTTATTTTATATAACCATATATTTGTAGTATGACTATCTGATATGTTTTTAGCACATGTAAATGTATGTGATTTTGCCGATACAATGTTGATAATTATTGTTGTGCGAATAAATTTGATTTGATTTGATTTTGATTTGACAATGGCTGTAGACCCATAGTATAGGTATTCAAATGAATCAGAAAGAGCTAACGAAGACGTTTATGATGATTTCAAATTGAAAAACCCTTTGGTCTCTATGGTTTATGCAAAAATAATTCTGCGTTTTAAGGGCTAATATACCGTTTAGTGCATAGACCCGTAATTATGCAACGTAGGCTATAATGGGTGCTTAACAACAACATTAACCTTTTCAAGCCTGTATTTACCATTGTCATCTTCATCCACTACAAGCCGCGAATTGCTGTCGCAATTCTCGACTTGTAGTGGATGGAGATGACTTGAAGTGGGTGGTGAATGAAAAAAAGATATTGTTATTATTGAAATAGTTCCATGAAAATCCTTTGTTCTAAACCCTCTCTATGTCTAGGGAATGAAGTCATTCTTCAGAGATGCAAAATGATGCATCGTGAGGGCCTAAAGGGTTAATTGAACCATAACATTTATATACCCTCGCGTGCTGACTCACCAGTGAAATGAATCTAATCGTTAATATTGGTATTTAAATTGGTTTCACGTTTCTATTATGATATATAATAATGCTGTGTTACCATGGTTACGCTGGGGGAAGTGAGTCATGCACAGATAAGGCTGCCAGTGGCGTTGACGCGATACACAACTAATTCAAGTGAGCGAAAATTATGTGGATTTGTCAATGTAACAGTGTTGAAACTGCCGAGCCCGGGGATCGAACCACCAACCCTGGCATCGTGATGCCTGAGTGCTACGCGTCTAGCCAAAGAGTCGACTCGTTGGCCAGAGTAGTAATAACTCAAGTCCGTCATACACACACCCGGCTACATACTCCCCTCTCAAATATCTGCTCGTCCCCGAGCAGCATTCAACACACTCATGGGTTGAATTCTTCATTTTCCTGCATACCTCATGCATGTTTTACTGCAACCCGGTATTGGTTACAAACCTAGAATATCGTATACTAGGGCACGACAGGCGAGGAGAACCGACATTGGGCGCCAATGTAACAGTGTTGAAGCTGCCGAGCCCGGGGATCGAACCACCAACCCTGGCATCGTGATGCCTGATTGCAACGCGTCTAGCCAAAGAGTCGACTCGTTGGCCAGAGTAGTAATCACTCCAGTCCGCCATACACACACCCGGCAGCATCAAATCAACAGCTGTTAAGTGATCTAATATGAATCTTCGAGTGAGCCAAAATTACTCTCATCATATTTGTTTAATTTGGGACCAAAAATGTGCCACTCTTTATGTTTCACCCTCTTAAGCCTGAATTTACCATTGTCATATTCATACACTACAAGCCGCGAATTGCTGTCGCAATTCTCGACTTGTAGTGGATGAAGATGATTTATAGTGGTTAAAAAAATAAAGAAAATTGAAATGTATTGGTAAGAGAGTTCCATAGAAATTTTCCTTCTAAAACCATCAGTTGTAGGAAAATTAAGTCTTTTAGGGATGTAAATGATGTTTCAATGCATCGTGAGGGCTCAAAGGGTTAAACATACGTTTTATTTCGAAGAACCTGTTGATAAAAAATAGAAACGACTGTAGTCGTTTTTAACTAACTAATAGAAGGTACTTCCACATTCAAAATGTCTATTGAAAATAACAATAAAAATGATGTGAAAACAAATATATTTATTGTTTACGTTTAAAAAAGGTTAAAACGACGATTACTGAACTAAATTTGATAAAATATCAGTAAATAATCTGGGATTTTTTTCAGTAAATGAGCCCCTATGCTATCCCTTGAACAATTTTTGCATAGAAAAAAATATGCCGTAAGGTTGTGGGTCGCTGTAGCGAGACACAACTTCAAGTGAGTGAAAAATTAAATTGAATAGAGTAAAAACAACACAAAATGCATCGCTTTATTTCACTTGACTGATTTGACTTGACTGAAACACTACAAAAATGCACTCAAAGTGTCATAAAACCAATTCCCAGTAAACATAATGCGGTTTCCAAATTGTGGTTAAATGTTGGGCCAGTGTCGCAGACAATTGCCCAACATTGAGCCAGCATTGGGTCATTGTCTGTCTCACAGCAAGTTTAAAACATTGATGACCAAATGCCGTATCAATACTGGGCCACCGTCTACAACGCCGGTCCAGCGTTGGCCCAGCACTGTGTAAATGTTGTTTTGACTCTGATTAAACATTCACCCAATTCCGGCGTAATGTTAAGCCACTGTTTGCAATGCTGGCCCAACATTACGCCAGCATTGGATACATGTTTTGTGTTTATATAAAGTTATTGTACCTATACCAAACATCTGACTCACATTTCGTCAAAAACAGGTCAAACAAGACAGTGAGGGGCCGTATTCTCGTACAAATTACGATATATCGTAAGCTTCTGATTGGTCGAGATGGCCATCTCGACCAATCAGAAGCCTACGATATATTGCCAGTCAGACAGAGCCTGCAAACCTTCACCGCCTGATCCGAGTTGAAATCCAGATCAATCCGGAACATCATCCGGTTTGATCCGGATTGATCTGGATCTCGATTCAGATCAATCTGGATCACCATCAGGATCCCAAAATTTTATGGATTGTTTCTTGGCCCAAGACACACCTGTGGCAAGATTGTCATGCAAATTCATGCATAACTTTAAAAGTAGTCCTGCTAACGAACAGACAAAATACATACATGTACAAACAAACCAACACGACGAAAAACATAACTTCTTTGGCGGAGGTAAATATAGGGTTTGATATGCCTGCAGAACATATTACAAAACGAAACCCGCCATATAGGCCTATTCTTAATCTCGGAGACGCATAGGCCTAATGTTAATATTGAGAAAATGTAAAGAGGAAAGTGTTTTCAATAGATCGGTGAGCTTTGGATGTACATATGTAAATACGTGTAGTGCATCATTCACACCAAATGATCGTAATTGGTGCGAAATATTAACCAGCGAAAAACGCGACGCAAATCATTCTCTGTAATGTTAGTCTGTCTTTAGATGTTCAACTCAATCAAATTGGCCTGGATTTTAAACATGTAATTAATTCTTCCCGATCTAGACCAATTGCCGGCCTGACAAATAAGTCAATTTGATCAACAATCTATATCGTATCACGAAGTGAATAAATGGATTTAAAGTGTTGTTAATGACCTTGAGAGGTTATCACAATGTCACCCGCTCCTTGTCACCTGGTCAACTACAAGTGTCGTTACAGCAAAACCAGATAACGCGATAAGCGTGAGATTGTGACTTTATGGACAGATTATCTGCCGTGATGTTGCAATATTTGAATTTAATCCCCTCTTAATTCTCCAGTCTCATCACGGCAAACACGAGACGTCATCCCAATGTCGGCTCAATGCTGTTTATAGGGTACCCAGCTATCATAACTCAATGCTTGTTGACCCGTCGACTCAATGGTTGCTTATTGTTGGGGCATCATCTGCGACGCTGAAGCCAACATTGAACAAGCATTGGTTCAATGTAATATGATAGTTGGGCAGCTCAGTAAACACAAAGTTCTTGATATAGGTATATGGTCATTAACCTCTTATAGCGCGGAAATATCGACTTTAGAAGTCAGAATCTGACGTCTGTAAACGTCAGATTCTGACGTCTAAAGTAGATCCCCAGACGTGGGTTAAAAGGCAATCCTAACTTCAAACTAGATTTAGTTTGCACTGAAAATTTCCAATCCAAGTGACAACGTTGGGTCAGTTCCAGCGGCCCACAGTGTGTCTAGAGTTCAATTAATCGAACAAATTAATTATAAAATTACTTCGAGTATATTCAGCGATATCGGAAATGAAATGAATCAGGCCACTTTCGTGTCCATAGAGGCTAAATTGGGTTCTCCTGAGGATGGTGCGATGGGTGGGATGACACTGCCTTCCAGACACAGAATTCAAAATTCAAACATTGGAGGTCTGAGACCGAGCACCCTACCTCTCTGTCACGGATGGGGAAGAAACATTTTTGTTCATTTCAAACCGCAGGGACCGGGAAACGAACCCCAATTTTAGCGTGGGTCCCAACTCTCAGGGATATCGGACGATTCGTTAAGAACGTTAATAATAAAAATTAAACGAAGACAAGTAGTTTGTATGCACTGATTTTAATCAGATATTCAGGTTTTGATGACATGGAATATAAACTATAATATTATATACATATAAAAATAACGAGATCGAAGTAACAAATATGTATTTACATATACAACAGTGGTGATAAAGCAAAACAGTGTATCTCCGCATAATAGTCTTATGTACATAAAAAAAAAATTATTGTATTAATTTATCAGATTGAACCACCCTATAGATGTATGCTGTCACTTCGTTAAGTGGCAACTTACAACTTTTCAATTCAAAAAGGCAAATTATTCACGCCATCTTTTTGAAAAATGACATTTTTAAGGAATGGATGATATTTTCAGAAAACATAATATGCACGACTATAAATCTAGTATATTTGACGTTGTATATAATTATGCAAAGTTATATTTCTAGTATTTTTGTAAATGAAGGATGAAGAGATACGCTGTTTCACACTATCACCAGCGACAAACAATAAGCACCATTGACAGCAGTGAATGAGATACGTGGAAATATGTGAACTTGCAGATACAAATAAACTTGTGAACTTGTCATGATTTTAACAATAAGAAGTTGAAACTGCTGTGTAAATATAAGTGGTGGATATGTTCAATCTGTGTTAAAAGGTCATATCTGCCACAGTGGCAGATAAAACCCTTTAACAGGGAGTAAACATATTGGTTACGTTTAGCAGTAAACGTTATTTATCTCTGAAGCATATGACATATACAGATAGATACATTGTATGTATTGTTACACACTGTATAATGTATAGATTTATTACGGTTGGGGTTTGTTAATCACCCTTCCGAGAATATCCAAAAACATTGCATATTATTTGCATGGCTAAAGGTGTCACCCCAGAGAACATTTGTATAACATTTATACGTTGGGCCAACGTCGAAGACGTTGGGACAACGTTGTATAAATGTTATACAAATGTTTTGTGTTTGTTGGGATATATAACATATGTATGAATAGTCATAGAGACAAAATTCATGTACGGCTAGTGTCTTTTTTGTTGTCTTTGAAAATGTTTAATTTTTATTCGCCATTTGTTTTTCTAATTCATGCCACAGTGATTTAACAAAGTTTCCGATTGTTTGTTGTTGGTTGAACTTTCAGCAAACAAACTTGGCAAGTTATTCTCAAGGTTATCAGGTTTAGGTCAAAGTGACAAGGTCATGTGAAGGTCAGCAGTTCTCCACATCAATGATTTCCTCGTCACTGATGCCGGAATCACTACACTGTCCATGTACATCAAACTCGTCCTCGTACTGATCTGGGTCACGTATCATCACGTTTATCACAGCCTCTGAGTGAGTGTCGCACGTTTCCGTGGATGACTCAGCTAATCTCAGATTCTCTGTGACGTCACAGTCTGTGTCAGACGACACCTGGTGATCAGTGGCTGTGTGTGATACGCCGTCTGGCGAGTGTGGTGGAGTACGGCTCTGTGCGCAGGCGCGGTGAGTCAGCAGGTGAGAGGTCAAGGTCGCTCTGTCAGGGAATTGCTGTTGACAGTTGAAGCAAGTACCTCGTCCACTGGCGTCCTGTAGAAAAAACAAAAATAACAAAATAATTAAACAGAGATAAGAGATATTACTAATGTTTGTGTATAATATTTGATTTTTAGAACACACATTTCAGCTCTTTTTACCCCTTTATAATCGCAGTCTTTCATAAGTTTACTCAAAAGGTACATAATCCTGAAACTAGCACGAATTAAGTTATGTTTCGTGGTAAACGTGAAACAAAACAAAAAGGCTTTGAAAATCAAAATGTATCGCTATGTTCATGATATTCTTGTTTTAAAATGTAAACTGTTAATCGTTTCATCGAGGGAAAGGATTTTGGGGGTCAGAATAAAGTAGGCCTATGTCAGCTCTTTGGTTAGAGATGTTGACGACAACATTGATCCGTGTACAGAAAAATATACAAAATATTTATAAATAATCTACACCCATAACATAGATATATAAATGAGGGGGGGGGGAGTTTATTAATCTTTCAAACCCTCACGATGCTTTAAAGCATCATTTTACATCATTGAAAACGGACTTATTTTGCTACAACTAAGGGTTTTAGAACGAAAATTTCCATGGAACTGGTTTGCCAATACATTCCAATTTTCTTTAATTTTAAACCACACAAATCATCTTCAAACACTTCAAGTCGAGAATTGCGACAGCAATTCGCGGCTTGTAGTGGATGAAGATGACAATGGTAAATTCAAAGGGTTAAAATATTACCATCTTCACAGTAATTAACCCTTTGAAATCTGAAGTCTTCATCAGACTATTTCATCGCTGTAAGGGTTTGTTTTTTGCCTCCTGGGGCTCCAGGCGTCAGCAGGAGGTGCGGGGGTGGTAACACTGGTTATTGGGCGTCTGTGATAAGTTAGGTTTCACGCGTGCCGTCATAATCATCGGCGGCTGGCACAGAAAACACTAGTTCGTCCTAACCCCTTAATCCTTACAACGCTAAATTATTATTGTCCAAGCTATGGAGTCCAAAGGGTTTTTCAATTTGAATTATTCATAAATGTCTTAGTTAGAAATAAGTTTACTCTTACAATGTGGGGATCGACTTTAGACGTCAGAATCTGACGTCTACGGACGTCAAATTCTGACGTCTATATGGGTTAACAACTATGATCATTTTTATTATGTTTCATTGGCCGATCACATATTATTGGGTGTGAAATGAGTGTTTAAACATCACGATTTGCAAATGTTCGGTTCCAAGTTAACCAAAATATGAGTAATTTTTACGCATCTGAAGTTGTGGGTCGCGGTGGAGAGAAACACAACTTTCAGTAGGATTTAAATTTTATAATATAGCGGTTAATATTGAACCAACATTACAGACTGTGGCCCAACATCAAGCCAACATTGGCTCAACGTCTTGCGTTTGCTGGCTGCGCTGAAAACACAAGACCCAACATTGAATCAACATTGGGTCAGCAGTATTTTGATCGTCCGCTCCGAGGCCGTGGATTCATGTATTTGCTTTACTCGAAAAATCCAACATTGCGGTGACTGAGAGCGATCCCGACCCCAAGGTCTGGAAATGTCCATAACTTTTTAGTGACGTTGCGACCTGTGAGCTGAGCATGCGGGCATGGAAAACTTTTTTTGACTTGATTATTCCCCGATATTTTCCAATATGACAGTCCAAAAAAATGACCCACAATTTTGTACGCGGTCAATCTGTGGCTGAAACCTGTTTCAGGAACTGGGTCTAGATTTTGATCTGATGTTGTTTCAACGTTGATCGTGCGTCATTAACGATTGCCTAACAATAAACCAAAATTGGCCCGACGAAATTTTGAAATAATAAACGTTTTAGAAAATATCATTGGGCCAACGTATTGAGGTCGCTAGGGTGTATCACCCCGTGGAACGCCTTGTATCACCCCTCCGAGCCTAACAACGTAACACGAGAAAACATCATAGACTGCCGTCTGGGCCGAAGTGAGCCTGTACAACAGTGGGCCAGTGTTGGGTTAACGCCTAAAACATTGGGCCACCGCTAGCCTGATGTTGGGCCATTGACCCTCTACTAGCTTAACTCTGGGTCTATCTGTTACAATATAATCACCACGCTAAACCAATATAATGATAACCTCGCTACTTAATAGGTCCTCCGAGATCAAAATGTTCTTTCCTCCTAGTAAATATTAAGTGAGATTAACACTTTAAGATCCAAGGCGGCATTTATCCACTAGGGCGCATATTGACAAAAATGAGTAGAGAACTGAGCTTTTATTTGTGCGCATGCACGTAGCGCATTTTGAAAATAGTTTTAATTAAGTAGAAAGTTCAGTTTTCAGTCAAGTTAGGCATATTACAATCATTTGATTGTTTTATGAATCTAAGATAATGCAAGAGAACATACTAGCTAGGGTTTCATTATAAAAATTTAAGCCTACTTGTGGTATATTTCGAATATATATTTCGGGACATTTTAATTTAGGCCTACCTCGAGGTCGAAATCGTAGTAGGCCTATTTTTTTATGAATGTCTAAGCAGAAATGTTTCAGTTCGCTCTTCCCGCTTTACTTACGAGTCTTCGGCCACTATATAATCATTTCACTCTTTCAGCGCGGGGATCGACTTTTATAGACGTCAGATTCTGACATCTTAAGTCGATTCCCGCGCTGAGAGGGTACTACATGTATTCAGACATACCTGCATGTGCGTGGCTCTATGGATGACTAGGGTTCGAGCCTGACAGAATCCTTTATCACACACTTCACACTGGTAGGGCTTCTCCTCCGCGTGGATGTATCTGTAACCATGGTAACAGATTATGTGCTATTAATATCGTGCCTGGATATTTTTGATAATTATTGTGACTGCTGTTAGTGTATAGGCCTACTGGCGTTACAAAATCCCTGTTACTTTTTTAATTCTCAACAACACTTACTATTACTATTATTATAGGCGACATTTGCTATTCACACTCATATGTAATCACTCAGGGACGGATCCAGGATTTGAAGAAAGGGGGGGGGTGCGCCGGGTACATTTAATAAATCGGGCCAAGTATAATACTATAATATACCAGTCAGTCGGTTGCCTTCTATACACATGTTATTAAGTCTCCGTTCAAACATCAAGATTTGCAAAAATCAAACAAATTTACGTAATTTTAACCCACTTGGAGTTGTGGGTCGCGGTAGCGAGACACAACTCCAAGTGGGTGAAAATTTAAGTAAGATGACCTGGTAAAAGGTTATGAAAATGCTTACAAACACAGGCTATTGTAATGGTATGTTAACACTGTGCCGGAGACTATTTTGACGTTTATTTACCTGTGATCCCTGAGATGATCCTGTCGTCTGAATCTCTTTCCACAGATGTCACAGGGGTACGGCCTCTCGTCGGTGTGGGTTCGCTCGTGTATCAACAGGTTGTAGGACTTGGTGAAGTGACGTCCACAGAAACGACAAATATACTGCTTCTTCCTCCTTAAACAAATAAAATAAAAAAATATAAAAAAACAAAAAATACAAAATAATGATAAAACAATTAAAAAAAACTGTGCGTTAGAATTGTAAAGCAATAATTATATTATTCACGATTACTATTAACAAGTTAAATCAAAATAAAATATTAAGACATACATGCTCACTGCAATATGCTAACAGGTAGTTATCCTATTATTTATTAAATAAATATTATTTATATAATAACTGAATCATTCAGTTATTTTGAAAACAAATGGTAGAATCTAAAAGAAATTAAAGTTCCAGTTTAAATGACGAAAAATGAAAACAACAATTCATAATTCAAAATAATATTGTGTATCTGGCACTGACCTTGACCTGTGACCTCTTGACCTTCGCAGTTGTGTGGCCATGATGGCAGCCAGCCAGGGGTCAACCATGTTATAGTCCAGTCTATGGGGATGCAGGACGGGGGCGGCTCCCGAGAGCACGTGAGGGGTGTGACCTGGGGGTGAGGTCAACCCGGGAGTCAGTCCCGGGGTCAGTCCTTGGGTCAACCCGGGGGTCAGCCCTGGTGGTGAGCTGCCCTGTACCTCACCTTCAGGACGTGTCGCTGACTCCGCCAGGCGAGAGAAGTCGAACCTGGGTCTCTTGCCGTCGGGTGTCGGTTTATCTGTGGGTGGTGACTGGGGGCGCGGCCAGTGACTGTCCGGTGACCCGGGGGTACGTCCTGATGACCCGGGGATGCATCCTGACGGCGGGGTGGTCTGTGGGGTAGACTGGTGTGCTGCCGGAGGGGACGTCTGCTGTAGAGAGGGTGATGTCCTGTGTACAGGGGGTGGTCTGTGTACACCCTGGGGCGAGGTGTGTAGGTGCTGTGGAGATCTGTGTACGCCTTGGGGTGACATCTGTACACCCTGGGGTGAAGTGTGTACGCCTTGGGGTGATCTGTGTACACTGTGGGGTGACGTACTAAGTCCGTGGGGTGGTGAGGTGTGAGCAGGTAGGGGTTGACACCCCGGGGCCACTCCCAGTGACCCCGGCCATACCTGTAGCAGCCCCGCGTGAGCCGCCTGTAGCTGCAGCCTCCAGAGGTGCTGGGAGGGCAGGTACCGGGGCTGATCACCCCCCGGTGGTACAACCCCCCGTAACAGACCCCTGTTACCAGGGAGACCACATCCTGCTGCCACCGTCAACGCCATCACTGGAACTCAAAACGCCTGTAATGTAACAGACAACCAGATCGAACTCTCCACTCAAATCAATGTCACAAAGTAAGATTATAATATCTTATGGACAACTTGGTCAAAGTCTCCACGGAAGTCAATAAATGTCATAGAATAAATGTATATATAATCAGGGACAACTTTATCAAAGTCTCCACACAGTTTTCTGAATAGATGTGTATAAGTCTGTGCTCAAATCAAAATATTCGTTCCGACAACTTTGTCGAAGGCTCTGTTGTAGTCTAAGTCATTATAATGAATTGTGTGGGTCTACGTTGAGTCTCGAATTCAGATCTCCCGCTCGAGTCGTTACGTCTTGGTCCCCTTACTGACCCGATAACGTCATAAACCAGCTGTATCCACGGCCTGTTGCCTTGACAACTGACACCCAGTCCTTCCGGAAGCACCTGCCACACAGAAAACATGGATCATAAAGAGATTGCGGGGGAGTAAGGGGGTGGACAGGGGGGGGGGGGGGGGGGTTATCACAGTATCAGTCAGACCCAGGCTACTATCAATCTAGCACAGTAACATTTCTAACTGAAGAAATCTGATATTGTTTCACTGTGTATGCTTCATTCTGTTAATATACCAGCGAAAGTGCAGTGTTGATCTTATTAACCTTTTCACTACCATACATGACGGAAATTTCCGTCGTCATTCGTCAATGAACGTAACCATAAAATGACACAAATTTTCGTCAAATATATACTACATTTATGTATTTTCCGTCATTTGAAGCTGGGAATTGCGTTAGCAATTCCAGCTTCAAATGACGAAAAATAGAACTCCTACACCAGTATATCTGGATCCTGGCTTGCACCCCGGCCTGGAAGTCAAAGGGTTAATCTACCAGCGAAAGTGCAGTGTTGATCTTATTAATGCTGTATGCACAATAACCTAAAATAAAGGTTTAATTCTAAAACTGTCGTCAATGTTGCGTTATAATTGTAAAAAAAAATAACAATAAATTACAGTAATCATAATTATCATTATTACTATATTAGTGATTGAATATAGCGCACTATCAACCTTTTAAAGTTACCCAATGTTAAATTATTCAGTTGATAATGATACATATAAATGGCATGCGATGATCTCAATATTTACTAAGCATCCAGGTTTCACTTTAGACTTGAACTGTTTGAGTGATTTGCAAACTTTTCACAATTTATTCGAGAAAACAGAAGTGAAGGGTTGATATACTGCATGGGGGTGACATTACAAGTACAACATTTGGATATCATCAAGCTTGGCTGATAATTTACGTCCACACATGATATGTTTTGACTTCGCCAGGCAGAGAGTGGTATCTCAACAGACACGATATGCTGACACAATGTTGCTGTAAGGTTGGCCTATCGTCTGTGACGCTGGCCCAACATTACAACAGCTTTGGACCAACGTCTCGTGTTTTCTGGAATCAGATATAGACCAGCAAACACGAGACATTACCCCAATGTTGGTACAATGGTGGCCCATTGTCTGCGACACTGGCCCAACATTGTACCAACATTGGGTTAATGTCTCTTTGTTGCTGGGGCCTGACTGCCGGGGTGGGAGATGGGAGGGGTTGTTGGTGTGACCCTGTCCCGTGCCATAATTAGCGGCTCGATGCCGTCTGACATGATTATGACGTCCTTATCACCTTATCGCTGATGTGAGGAATAGCCTTCTACGCGCTACGGCTCATATATTAAACTCTTTCAGCGCGGGGATCGACATTAGTGGTCAGAATCTGACGTCTATAAAAAACGGCGCTTTAGGTGTTAAAATATTTATAACGGCTGTAGACATCAACATAGGTATCCAAATGAATCAGAAAGAGTTAACTAAGACATTTATGATGATTTCGAATTAAAAAAAAATAGTTTTAATAGTTTAAATAATCAGAGCTACCCTCTAGGTCATACGGTTCATATATTACGATGGATCTAAGTTTCCAACTTTTTGTCAGTAGTCAAATATTTTGTTTATATCAATTGAACGGTGCTTGTTCATTGGAGGGCTATTTTTTCGCTGATTTAAAGCTGATATAGTTGACCCAATTCAAAGCTTAAATAATTAGAAATATTTCTACTGGTATTTATGAAAAATACATCCCTAAGTTGAATTATAAGAATTACTACAACATCGATTCCAATGGTATTTGTGACCCGATCTGACAAAATGAATCGTAAATCGCACTTAGATAAACGATGCTAGGGCCCTTATAAGCCAAAATGACCTTAATTTTACCCTTCTTCTATTTTTATATTTACTTTAAAATCATAAAAATTGTGTGGCGTAGAAATAGACCTAGGCATACACGTGATATTTTTAAATTTATCTGTTTTTTCCTAATTTTAGTCTCATTCTCATTTCAATCATGTAGTATTTGTTTCTATGTACATGTACATTCATGCATTGTAAAAATTCTGAAGATGAACAGATCTGGCATATACTATTAAAAGTTTACAAAATGTTAAAACTATCCCTTTATTATTTAAAAAAAAAATGGGTTCGAAGTGAATATTTATTTTATTTTATTTATTTCAATCCAGATATGTGCTATTTTTCAAAAATGTTTAAAAATTGCCTTTTTTGAATTTCAAAAGCCATTCTCTCAAAATGACACAATTTCTGAATACAAATTTTGTGGGGTTATATTTTTGGAGTTAAACACTGTACAGAGTTGTATGCTATACAATTTTAAAGATAATTTTGTGCCGATTCGGGATCTGTAATATATCTAATATTTAAATATGCGACTACAGACTAATTTTTCCCCGTTCGGGTCACATTTCATTTGTTTTGAAACTATTTTGAAGCATTAATATGTTATGTGGGTTATGGTTTAAAGTCATCCTAGCATGTAACATATATGATAATGTACAACTTTATAGAATATAATTTTCATATCTATCTGTTTTCCTGTAAATAATTAATTAACAAAAATGAAATGAATCGGGCTTTAGTCCACCTTTGTGCACATATAGGCTAAACTGGGCCAGGAGAACCTCCTGAGGATGGTGAGATGATTGAGATGACACTGTCCTCCAAACACAGGATTCGAAATTCAAGCCCTGGCGGTCTGAGGCCGAGCACCATACATCTCGGTCACGGAGGCTCCCCGCAATACTGAGTTTTACGAGTGGATGGGCAAGAAACATTTTTGTTTCTTTCAAACCGCCGAGACCGGGAACCAAACCCCGAACTCTGGCGTGAAAGGCAGCGGTGCTAACCACTACCCTAGGGCCCCCGCCCAGGGAATTAACAAGGTTGACTAAGAAGAAATATACAACCCGTTAAACCAATGTTGGTTCAATGTTGGCCCACCGTCTGCGACGCTGAACCAACATCAAGCCAACAATGCTTCAGCGTGTTGTGATCGCTACCCAGACATCTACATCCGTCAACACCCTTTACAGGCTGAAGGAATCGATGTAACTATGAATATCATTGAAAACGATCAAGTTCACAGAGTATATTATAGATACATTAGACTTACAATATTTTCTAAAAATCTGTTATTCTCACGTTGAAATGAGAATTTCAGAAGTTGACATCTCATAAAAATGATCAGTTGCAGCTACCGTAGACATTCTGTGTTTTTATTAGCACCTGTATAACCAGCTGTTAATAGTAAATTGTGCCTTCAATCTTGAAACATTGATATATGTAGGGAATTTAATTTCACAAATCACATACATCTTGAGTCACTTGAAGTTGTGTGTCGGGGTAGCGAGACACAACTTGAAGTGACCCAAAATGTAAATTGAATTACTAATTTCTCTAGGGGCTAATGCGTTAATGAGAGAGAGCTGTCAATAAGACAACAGGAGGGGGTGCATCCTGTAAAAGTGAAAGCCTTAATCAACTACAGAATACTCTGATAAGCTGTTCCGCTTGTCACCACCCCTCCCTCCCCTCCTGGATCCACCATGGGACAGTTTGTCTTGGCTATCCCGAAACAAGAAGCTGATCCAATGCTGGTTTAATATTGGCCCAACGTCTGCGACGCTAGCCCAACATTAAAACAACATTGGGTCAGCGTCTCGTGTTCACTGTTTGGCTCCCCAGACCACGTGATCCGGACCACTTCCGGTAGTTTGTGGTTTATCACTAATTATCGCCCACCATATCTACAGATTGCTCGGATTGTCTTTTCAAATTTACTGATATCAGGGATTGCGTTGTAAACTAATATCTCACATCTATCGACGGCTCGTGTGGCGATTATCAACACGAAACTATGACCCAATGTTGAATTAATGCTGGACTAGCGTCCTGTGTCAATGTTTCATGTTTGCTGGGAAAACGCTAGATACCAGGAAAAAACAATAGGGCAAAATATGAGACATGATTCAAAATGTAAAATAATTGAGCTCCTCTTGTCATTAATTGCTAAACTGATACATATAGGCCTACTGATGTGTAGCTATGGAAGCGAATTTAGCAAATATGTACAATTTAAGTTACTTTATTTAGATCTATCGTGGTTTTTTTTGTATCGCATGTTAGCGATATACAAATAAGACCGGGTGCAATTTGTTATTTTCCACATAGGCTACAGTTCGCCCCGTTGAATATGAAAGGATGTTTCTGCCACTTTGTAAAGTGGCAGATGCACCCTTTCATATCCAAAGGGGTGAGTTACCCTTCACCTACCCACGCAGACAGTCGCTATAATTTGTGTAATGTGTGCATAATATCACACTATACTTATTTTATCATCTGCTCAGCTTAAAAAACCTGTCTAATTGTCTGATGTAAAAAAAAGTTTTGTGCGCTAGTATGAGTTGCTAGCACGTAGAGGGTTGGTGTATATATTAGGTTTAAATTCAATGCAATCTGGCCTCCCTCTTAACTTTTATGTAATGTTAAACACTGATTATGAGTTGTAGATTTGACTTATAGGAGCAGACACACGTCATGCACGTGCGGCTGTTGATAGTGCTGATCGTAACACGTGGCTGATGGGTGCTTGTGCACGTCTCCCTCCTGCAGCACGTGTCGCTGGTTACAAGAGATAGAAATGTGTGCGATTGCAGATCAAGAAGAATCAGAAATTTTTTACTGTATTTTTTGGTTCGGATTAGTAACAATTGCCTTTCTAGTTTGACATATTTTCAATCTGTATAATATTTTCTACTTGTATAACCTTCTTGTTAAAAACTAAGTCTGTGTATCACAAATTAGGTAAAAAATACTACTTTTTACGATTACCCGACCGAACCTATTTGAATCCCCCGCCCCTAATTTTTTTGGGACGATAGAATAAAAGAATAACCCCCGCCCCCCCTGTCGGCGTGCGTCACACACGTGCTCACACCACAGCCCGTAACTACCTGTTAACCACTGACAAAAAAAAGATCGAAACTCTTAATTTGTTTTAGATAAAAAAACACGAAACAAAAACATTTATAAAATTAAGAATCTCGACTCACTTTAATAATTGTTACATGGGTCTCAGCAGCTCGTATTCCTCAAATTTCAGCAAAAATATACATTCGACTGTGTTTCTACGACATGACGCTGTACAGCATCTGACAAGCAGTGTGAAACAGCTTTACTAAAGTTTAAGATTCAATCTATCTCCGGCTCGCTGATTGGCCCAGGCGTAATCGTTGACCAATAAGGGACCTAGATGCGGATTATATTGTGTGAATATTGTGATGCCGTACACAAACAAACACGTGATTGAGAATTAAAATTATCTGTTTTAGCACCTAATGTGTTAATCGTTTGCCGTTTATCGCTCGTATTTAGCTGTAACAACGTCATAATTAACCCTTTCAGGACTGATGTAGGGTAATTATGGTAATGGTGATAAAGGTATGTTTTATTAGTTATATATTATGTAAAAAAATCCACTTTGAACTTACGAAAATATTAAAGATAAATAATTTTAAACTTTCAACTTTGAATTACTCAACTATCTTTTTTTCTAATAAATATAGCATTGAGACATATCTAAAATTTAAAATCAACAATTATGTCGTGTTGCTAGAATTCTAAATAATTACTTCCCATTTTATCACAGACTTTATTTAATAGTGTGTTGATGTGATCGTTTTTTCTTGAAAATGAGCATTTCGATGCTGAAATTATATGGTGAATGATTTATTCAATTATTTTTATACTTTTTAATCAACAATTGATAGCAAGATCTACATTTCTGTCGATCTAGGCCTCAGGGAAGTGTTATTTGATGTTGACACCTGTACGCCCCACGTTGTATTTAACTAGAACAACTCCGTAATTGAGAACAGATGATACTTTGCGTTAATCTTCGTGCCTAATTAGGCGTGCCGGAATGCGAGGTGCGGGGAATTCGACCTATGTGCGCGTGCGGCCAGCGGGGTTTAAGCCGTTTAACCCTTACAGTGCTGGAATATTTTTGTGATAAAAATAGCGAACAAATGGTTTTTTTTTCAATGTAAAATTATTATTAAGTTATTAAAATGATTTAAATAAGCACTTCTATAAGCTGTAATATTAATAATAATTCAATATATATTGCACCTTACATATTTCCATATAAACCATGGAGACCAGATGGGGTTTTTTTACTTTGAAATTGTCATTGATGTCTTAGTCAGCTCTTTCTGATTCATTTGAATACCTATGTTGTGGGTCTACGGCCATCATAATTTTTTTAATTCTTCCAGTGCGGGTATCGACTTTAGACGTCAGAATCTGACGTCTACAGACGTCAGATTCTGACGTCTAAAGTCGACCCCCGCACTGTATGGGTTAACCCCTGTACTGCTAGGGCCATAAAGATGTAGATACATTCCTTTGCAACATTTAACCCTTTATCTGCTAGAGAAGCATGTCGCTGATCACATGACAAACGCTATCACGTGTGTAGACATAGCCTATAAGAGGTTTTGCATTTTACAAAGTCTCATATGTATCATACATTAGACACATTACGAGAATTTTTGAATCATCAATATATGCTAGCTTGTAGCTTTGATACCGGCGAAGGAGGTTATGTTTTCGGTCGTGTTGGTTTCTTTGTTTGTCTGTCAGCAGGATTGTATACAGAATGTTTGCAGCCCCTAAAGGTTAAAAAGTGAAAACAAATATAAATAACACTCATGTTGATCTAAAAAAATTTCGTAGTTCTCCAATTATTCAATTAACACAATTTTGAATAATATTATTTTCCTAAATATAATTATTTTCCATTATTTGAATTTCAGAATGACTGTAGCGTTTTTAGTTTAAACCCCCCCCCCCCCCCTATTGAATTGAATTGAAGTTGTGCTTTTCTGAACATGACATAATTTTTCAAACAAAATGGTGAATACTATCATTTTTAATTTTTAAATTTGGTATGGGACTGATTAATGCAACACTCCCCATTACTAATTTTATTGGCAAATATAACAAATTAAAAACGACAATAGTCACTATCAGCGGGTTAAGGTTTAGAAAGGTTAGAACTCATTTGCTATTTTGTAAGTATATAAACTACTCAAAAAAAGAAACACACTAATCTAATATTCTACATTAGTTAAGCTTACAATAAATGGCTAAATAAACAAATATATTATTGAACAACATACGAATGTTTTAACTTCACCTATGACATTTCCGTTTACTCGAAAACAAAATTCCTTTTTTATTAAAAAACCACTGCTCGAGAGATCATAATTAATTGCAAATATAGCTTGGCAATCAACACATTTGACGGCTTAGCACCTGATTGACTTTAACTGCATGTCGTTAAACTCAATCGGCTTAAAATCAATTGAGATAATAATCACCCCTTTGTTCAGAACATAGACTTTACCGTTGTAGGCATTAACACGTGTGATTGTTAACACAAACGGAAAACGTATTTTAGCTAATCTGAATGAAGGGCTATGTAATCTAAATATCTGTGCGAATTGTGTTTACTGTCACCCAATAATGTTTTGACGCCACTTTCTGCCAAACTGAAAATCGGCTACAGTTCTAGCTACCATTAATTCCGGCTACAATCCTACCATTGATTCTGGTGTTTGATATGTGGAAAGTAGTATACTTTGTTGAGAGTATTTTTAGGTGACATCGCGAACGGTTTAAAGGTGGCTTATATTAGTTTTTAAAATGTTTTTTTCTGAAGGCAATATATTTGCATTTGTGAAAGTATACACAAATAAAAGCTCTAAAATAGATTAAAAATATATTTGGCAATACGTATAAAAAACTTACATGTAAGATTCTTTTATTCAAATAAGTATATATATATCATTTATATATATGTGTATCGTGTTTTTAAAACATAACGTAAATTTAAATTTTTAAATGTAGGCTATGTAAAGAAAAAGACAAAACAGGGTAATTTGCTACATGGAGGTAACCTTTACAGCGCGGGGATCCATTTCAGATGTCAGAATCTGACGTCTGAAGTCGATCCCCGCCCTGTAAAATTAAAATATTTATAATGGCCGTAGACCCATAATAGGTATTCGAATGAATCGGAAAGAGCCAACTAAGACATTTATTATGATTTCAAATTGAAAGAACCCTTTCGTCTCCATGCTTTATCCAAAAAATAATTCAGCGCTTCAAGGGTTAATGAGGGTTTGCATAGTCATGTTTGTTTTAATAATGACTATTGATGCCACCACCACCTCTCTCACCCCCACCCCCCTCTAACACACCTTATGGTGACAACACTGTGTAAGACATACATACATTCATTTTCAAATAATCTTTACACAAAACACGATTTGCTTACTTTTTTATTAACTTAATAAAACAATTTCTATGATGAGAAAAACAAAATCATTTATATTTTAAAGTAAGAATACACGTTTTTCTCCACTATTCCATCCATTTTAAAATTAATAACGATAACTTAGCTTTTACCGCACTGAATTATATTTGTAGAAACCATGAAGACTAAAGGTTTTTTTTATTTAAAACCGCAATAAATGTCTTGGTTAGCTCTTTCAGTTTGATTTGAATACCTATGTGTTATATGTTTACGGCCATCATAAATATTTTTAATTCTTTCAGTGCGGGGACCGTCTTTATACGTCAGAATATGATTCTACAGACGCCAGATTCTGACGTATAAAGACGGTCCCCGCTAGTCACGACAATAATCGTTTTCAGTTTGTTTTATAGGCCGTTTAAATCACTGTTACTGGGGACGAAATGTGTATTTAGACATCAAGATTTGCGAATGTTGGATCTCAAATTAAACAAGTGTGAACAATGTTGTGGGTTGTGGGTTGTGGTAGCGAGACCAACTTAAAGGCGATGAAAATCTAAATTGTTTTATTTAGGGTTTCAATAATACTGATTTATTCCCTTAAAGAAAACCCACAACTATGCGCATGCAGGTACATATTTCAAGATCGTAATTTTCAGTAGCTGCCACTACTTGTGCACCTTCAATAATTATTAAATGACTTTCTCACAGCTTACGCCCACGCTTGTACTTCAGAAACCATTTTTTTTTGTTTTGCTTGAAATAGTTGACAATGAAATATTATGTACATTCAAGTAAAAATTTGACAAAGAAGAAACCTTTGTTTCAAGAGACACGGGAGTAAAATATGGAACCCTTCTGTATCAAGAGATACTCTATAAATCACCCGATCATATGTTTCCGTCGTCTGCACACGGTGCGCGCGCAGTTTATTAGTTTTCCGGTTAAGATGGCGGCCCCTTAAACCCCAGATTTACAATGTCTGCCATTATTGACATCGCCGTCCGCGCGTCAAGTAAATTATGGACTGTTTATCTATAAAGTTAGTCGATTTAATGATAGCTCTGATTGTTTGTTTGTTTGTTCGACGAGACAATAAAATGACAGGGGAGAGATTGTTGACCCGCCCTCTTCTGGGCTTAGTAAACACTGACGGAAACTATGATGGCGGCCATGGGAATATGTTTACATTAAAATAATAGTTAGACAGGATGTGTGGAAAAATAGGACAGATAGTAAAGTTCCCTCTATAAGCTGTATGCAAAAGGTGCTCCTCGTGCGCTTTAGGAAATGCACCACTCGGAAAATTAATAAGTGTGAGCATTTAGGCGACTATTTTATTCAGTGGACCTGTGTGATAAAAACAGCACTACCATGTTACAACTATTTATAAAATTATGATTTTGTGCAAATATGTTTTCAACATCTGTCATTGTACCTTAAATATATCTCTAATTTGTAGATATCATCTATAGCTATTAGTTAAATTCCCTATATAATGCCTATTTATTAAACTATATAAATTTCCTGCACAATATCCCTTTATATTATGTTATATCGTCTATTTTTAAATCTACCACAATTTGACACTATAGTGACTTTTACATATCAATAATATTTTAATTTAATTCAATTTAATTCACTAAAACAATAAGTAGACGCTAGTTGTACAGCATTTCTCACAATTTTGCTAGTTCACAATATGGCAATTTGTATTTTTATATATATATATGTCAGTCACGGTGTTCACATGGTGCTCATATATAGTGCGATATGGGAAAGATACAGCACTCGTCCAATGAATAAGGTGTGAGCCTTCTGGCGAACACCTTATTCATTGGACGAGTGCTGTATTTTCAAATCACATGAAAAAAAGCAAACTCGCACGATCAAGTACAAACTAAATTTGTTGACTGAACCCAAACTGATACCGTTGTACCTCTCATCGGGAAATTCACTGCACAGATTGAGAATCACTGCATAAGAATAAGAGTTACCGGAAGATTTCGTGCCTTCCGCTTAGCGTTTGAGCCACCATGTCGCCGTGTTGGTCTATAATCAGTGATATTAGTTGTGAGTTGTATATCATGGTGTATATCATGGTGGCAGTGAATGATATGATAACAAAGGGGGCCACCCACACCGAGGACCACCCTCTAGGCTTCAGGGACTGATAAACCCCCACAAAAAAAACTCTATGTCCCACAAATGCAGGGGACAAAGTCGTGCGTGTACACAAAATTCCGGGAATATTAAAATGGGGGGATAAAATACCGGAAGAATTAATTCACTTTCAACACTATGTTGAAATGTTTCTTTTTCAATATTGTATCATATGTAAATATTTATTGCACAATAACACTTAATCATATTAGGCCTAATTATGATATTTTTATTCTATGCATACAAAAATATCGAAGTGATCTTGCGGCTAGCTATAATAGATTTTCTAAAAAGTATATGAATATATACTTGGATATTATATGTTTCTGAATATATTTAAAACTTACATTAGTCGACTCATCACAAAGGTATTTAAGTTAAGCAGAAAGAGCTAACTAAGTAATTTATGACGACTTGAAAATAAAAATAACCCTTTGGTCTCCATGATTTGTACAGAAAAACAGTGTGTGTCAAAGCAAGCATAGTGAAATAAATTTGTCAAGGCAAGCATAGTGAATTAAAAATACATCAGTACTTTAGCATAATAAGTGATGATACCAGGATATTACTACGAAGAACTTACTAAGAAAATTTTCAGTACTGGGGACCGTGCGGTACCCCCCCCCCTTCCCGGATTTGTACTGTCACTACCGTGCACCGGGATCACTATCACCACATGCAGATCCAATGCTGGTTTAATGTTGGGCCAGCGTCAACGACGCTGGCCCAACATTAAACCAGTATTGGGACAGCATCTCAACATCTCATCGCTATCATGGATCGTGACATTGCGTCCGTCATTCACCTGACAAGTTTGGGGGGGGGGGTACCTAAACACCCACACGTGAGTGAGTGAGTGAGTGAGTGAGTGAGTGAGTGAGTGAGTGAGTGAGTGAGTGAGTGAGTGAGTGAGTGAGTGAGTGAGTGAGTGAGTGAGTGAGTGAGTGAGTGAGTGAGTGAGTGAGTGAGTGAGTGAGTGAGTGAGTGAGTGAGTGAGTGAGTGAGTGAGTGAGTGAGTGAGTGAGTGAGTGAGTGAGTGAGTGAGTGAGTGAGTGAGTGAGTGAGTGAGTGAGTGAGTGAGTGAGTGAGTGAGTGAGTGAGTGAGTGAGTGAGTGAGTGAGTGAGTGAGTGAGTGAGTGAGTGAGTGAGTGAGTGAGTGAGTGAGTGAGTGAGTGAGTGAGTGAGTGAGTGAGTGAGTGAGTGAGTGAGTGAGTGAGTGAGTGAGTGAGTGAGTGAGTGAGTGAGTGAGTGAGTGAGTGAGTGAGTGAGTGAGTGAGTGAGTGAGTGAGTGAGTGAGTGAGTGAGTGAGTGAGTGAGTGAGTGAGTGAGTGAGTGAGTGAGTGAGTGAGTGAGTGAGTGAGTGAGTGAGTGAGTGAGTGAGTGAGTGAGTGAGTGAGTGAGTGAGTGAGTGAGTTATTAAAATAAGCTTTTCTCCTTTTAAAAATAATTACTTAAAAAAACTTTAATAATAAGTTTGATAAGTTTTGTCAAGCAATGGCGAAACCAAATAAATTAGAAATATACAAATTAAGATAATTTATCAAATAAAATGACATAATCACAAAACCGAACCTTATTCCCTAACTTAATCAGTATGAGTTGAGCATTTGGATTACAAAAGTGAAACACATTGTATATGGG
Source organism: Flabesymbios commensalis (assembly GCA_964017125.1). Lineage (NCBI taxonomy): Eukaryota > Metazoa > Annelida > Polychaeta > Terebellida > Flabelligeridae > Flabesymbios > Flabesymbios commensalis. The sequence continues at coordinate 68,637 of CAXHKU010000620.1, forward strand.
AATAAAAAATTTCCAGACATCTGAACTATTTTAATTTTACTGGGTGACACTGCGAGACAATTGAAGCGAAATATTTAAGCGATTTCTTTCGTTTAAAAATTTTACCGATGTTGGTTTAATGCTGTGCCAGCGTCGTAGACAGTGGCAAGCAATAAGCCAACGTTGGTTTATTGTCTCACATTTTCTGGGACATCTCCCCATTGCACGCTGTTAAATAAATATATTTGATCGTGGTTTCAAGATAACGTAAATCGTCGTCAGACATTGTCGTAAAACCTCTAGGGATATATTACACTCGGAAGTGGTTGAATCTAAACCACAAGTAATTAGATAAGTAAAGCAATTGATGTGAAAGCCTATTATATTCATGTCTGATGAAGATTTGAACGACTGGATTCGTTGATTGAGGCGAAAATTAAAGCGAAAATTGTTTAATTCTATACACATTTAATCAATCAATCAATCAATTTATTCCATACAATGCAGTACATCGTTTTGGTATACACAGAAAACAATAATATATTAAGAAAAATACATAGCATACATGATAAATATATGTACACACATATTAATGCATGGTGTGGCTGACGTCTATGTGTATGGATCACCACGAAAGAAGAAAAACTGTTATTTGTTTTGATATAGTTTTTCTTTTCTCAGTGCCATAGCGCGTCTGATAAAGATGGCAAGGTTTTCTAATTTCACTGTATCTGAGGTTTTAAAAAGGTTGATAAAGTATGCATCGGGATTTTGGTGCCGACGAGGCAAGTATTCATTTCTGAGTGATTCGTAGAGGGCAGTCGCTAATAAATGAACTTCATCTTCCTCAATAGTATTCACCAGTGTTGAAATACTTTGACTTTCATTATTGTCATTAAAGACATTCGGCCATCATTTTTGATAATTTGATACAATAACAATAAGCATAAATTTAGTTTAAATAGTTTTAATTTTTTTTAAAGTTTAAACCCTGTCTAGATTTCTTAGGAGATTGGAATCTCTAAATGTCTATTATTCTCACTGAAATTGTTATAAAACTATGCGTATTTTGTAAAAAAGATATCAAGATATCAATGAAATGTAAAATTATTACTAAATTATTTGAAAGATAACGTAAGCGTTTTCTGAATTCTCATCAAAAATCAAATATTACTTTTTTCCGTAAAACCAGAGTTCTTCAGCAAAAGATTAGAAATATATCCGAGCAAACACGATACGTCTAACCAATGTTGGTTTAATGTTGGGCCAGCGTCGCAGACAATGGGCCAGCATTAAACCAACCTTGGGTCAAAGTAGGGTGTTTTCTGTGATATACGTGGTAATTTTATTGAATTCAAACAACTTCATTCTTGCATAATTTTTTTAATAAAATAAAATTTATCAGCAGTTTTTACTCTGGTTTTACGAAAAGGATTTATATTTGATCAGAATTAAAAAAAAACTCTCACTCCATCTTTTAAAAAAAATAATATTTATTTTATATTCCATTGATCTACCTTGTCGCACCAGTATACTGAATTGAATTTTAAAAAAAACAGTATTTTTTTTGTAGTATATTTGCAATTAAATATTGAAAATGTTAAATTCCCCAAGGTTCTTTCTGATGAAACTTTCACCAGAAAAAAACTTTCTACGAATTGAAATTGCATTTCTAAACAACGAACTATAAATTTACACACATAACCTCTCGTTTTGAAAATTAAATTTCTGAAGGTTCTTTTTTAAAAACTAAAAAAAACTTTGATATATATTATAATATCCATATTGAAACTTAGAAAAAAAAGGAATTGACAGACAGTTTCTAAAATACATAGGGTGAACTTACCTTTTTAAAGTGTTATCCAGGTGACTTCACTTTAGCAGAATCCTTGTGATTATCAGTCTTTATTATAATCAATCTTTATAAGTAGTCTTTATTATAAGGATCGTCTCCGGATCCTGTCTATGATGATTGTAGCCTTATGTAGATGATGAGTAGCCGGTGTTAGGATGGGGGACAATGGATTCTGGATCGCGTCTATCCTGGTATAAGTGCTTGTGATATGGCCACTTGAATCCCTAGCCTGTCTCTCCACCACACTCAGCCGGCATGGGGCTCCGTGTCAGTGATATAAGCACCCTGACGGCTTTATGACTCTTATCAGACCCTTCCTGAGTTTAGCACCACCCCGGAACACACGAGACGTGCCGCCAATGCCGTGTCATTGCTGGCCCACCGTCGTAGACGGTGGGCCAGCATTGAAACAGCACTGCTGGCGCGTCTCACATTCACATGGACCCCGGGTTTACTGATAACTCCTAGGTGACCATTGGCCATCGCGGGGTGACGTCACACGTCAATCATCCAGGCAGTGTTAGCCCCTCCCACTCAGTCCACACCCCATCTGGCCGCGGGGTGGGGGATGTCTGCTTGCATCTGGGGGCAGATTAGAAGTGAGGGTGGGGTACTTAAAAACACCCGCCAATTTGTTACACCCTGTGCACCCTTTAGTCCCCGCGGGGCATCCACGTGGACAGCTGTGTAATCTGGAAACCCCTTAAGTACTGGTGTCTTTATCAGTCATATCCACCTTTTTTAGGCCTATTTCTAAAATGAATGCAATTATCGACAAGTATATCTTTATGGATCTCTATGTACCAATCTATTATATTGTTATATATTCAATAGGTTTCTACGCTCTTTTTGTAACTATTTATGAAACTATTCACTACTATTTATAATAAAACATTTGTAATATAACAATTCCATTTATCGAATCAATTAAGAGCTGTGTTCATGGGAAGCAGTGTATTATTTTCAAATAAATATACAACAGTTGCTTACTATACATGTACTTGTGTCTTTTGTGCACATATTTTTTTAATTTAATGAATGAGTATGATCTAAACAAAGAATAGTTTGATATAAATCGATTGAAATATGAACATTTAAACAGCTAATCAAACTCGTCCCCAACATTATTGCTATACATAAAAAGACAGCATATTCTCAAATTGCGGTTTTTAATCAGCCGATAACCAAACTTCTATAGCAAAATCGCTTCATCAAACGCGCTGGTGATAAGGTCAATGAAATATAGCTATCAAATTATGAAGATTTCTTTAATTTTCTAGAGCTCATACATTTATGGCTTTTTTTGCTGACTATTTCTAATCCCTGTTGGAGCAGATTTTTGTGCAATATGTATGTCCATGTGAAACAAGAGACGCTCCCCCAATGCTGGCTTAATGGTGTTCCAGCGTCTGCAACACTGGGCCAACAGTAAGCCAATATTTGGTATCTCCAGCACGGTAAGTATAGTAAGTAAACAGATGATTTTTTTATTCTCAGGCTTTGGCTGACTTTCCAGACCGAGGTCTATCTACGACGTTATTTGCATATGTACAAATTATATTTGACAAGCGATTCTTTAAAACCAGACCTGTTCACAAAAACTACTATTTATTCTGAAAAAAAATGTCTTTACTCAAGGTATAGCCTAGCAGTTTGAAGTTGGGATATTAATTTATGTTGTGAATATATTCATTTGAATATTTTTTGTCCTTTGCAGAGGGCCTATTCGACGTTGTTGTTTCTGCTTTCCTTTAATCTGTTTGTGAAATTGCTAGCACAATTGTAAAAAGAGTTACCAAAAGGCATCCACGTCTGCTTGGGTGCATTAACCTTTTCACTACCATACATGACGGAAATTTCCGTCGTCATTCGTCAATGAACGTAACCATAAAATGACACAAATTTTCGTCAAATATATACTACATTTATGTATTTTTTGTCATTTGAAGCTGGAAATTGCGTTAGCAATTCCAGCTTCAAATGACGAAAAATAGAACTCCTACACCAGTATATCTGGATCCTGGCATGCACTCCGGCCTGGAAGTCAAAGGGTTAACGCTTTCAGTACGGGAACCTACTTTAGACGACGCACTTAAATAATTAAAAAAAAAGTATTACAGCCGTAGACCCATAACATATGTACTCAAAAAAAGCGGAAAGAGTTTATTATGACGTTTATGCTGACTTCAAATTGAAAGGGTTAATTTTAGGATATTAGATCCCCAGGGGATGAGAGGGCTAGTGGCTGGCTCGTGGCCGTAAGTTATAAACACGTCACCTCTCACTGTTTCTAACTCGCCCTGAACACATTTATGTAATCTCCACGGAAGTATATCATTAACAGGCAGGTTTTACAGGACGTTTCGATAAAAAAAAACTTAATTTTAAATTTGAATTCGAAGCTTCCTTCTCATTTCTGTAGTTCTTATTTTAAAACACTCATTCTAACACTCGATATTTGCTTTATCGCTACAATAAAAAAAACTGTCGACTGATAGCATGACTGTTTGATTGAAAATATATTTGAATATTCTACCTTAAGTTTACGAGTAATTAATTAGATCAACAGATCAAATGAGGAAGGTATTATTTCAAGACATTGATGTAGAAAAAGAGCCACGTAATTATATCCGAAAGGTCAATCTGAAAGGAGATCAGAAAATATCGAAGCTAAGTCAATGGTCTGAACAAAATTATTTATAGCAGATCTTGCAACTGTTTAAAGAATCAGAAGGGTAAATATTTCCTTAAATTATATACAGCATGAAAACATTGAATGGCATATCTTATACGCATTAATTTATTCACGTTCAATGCAAAACAGCACACTAACCCTTTCAATGCGAGGATCGATTTAGACGTCAGAATCTGACGTCTAATGCGATCCCCGCACTGAAAGGGTAAAATATTTCTAATGGCCGTAGACCCATGACATAGGTATTCAAATATAACATAGGTATTCAAATGATGCGGAAAGAGTTAACTAAGACATTGAGGATGATTTCAAAATGAAAAAAACCTTTCGGTCTCCATGGTTCATACAAACATATTTCAGTGTTGCAAGGGTTAACGTTTTAGAAATATATTTTGCTCACTAGTTAACCCTTTAAGCCCCCACGATGCTTTAAAGCATAATTTTACATGTATGAACACAGACTTAATTTTCCTACAACCAAGAGTTTTATAACAAAAATTTCCATGAAACTGGTTTACCAATACATGGTAATTTTCTATAATTTTTAAACCACATCAAATCATCTTCATCCACTACAAGTCGAGAATTGCGACAGCAATTCGCGGCTTGTAGTGGATGAAGATGACAATGGTAAATTCAGGATTGAAAGGGTTAATTCCCATTGTCGAATTTATGGACTAAGTGGCATATTATAAACACCAACATGGAAACATTTTGAGGTCTTATTTATTATAATTGAACACGTTATGAAATCAGTTTATTTTTATTCAACTTGAGATTTGAATTGCAGCAGCAATTCAAATCTCAAGGTGAATAAAATGAGGAGAAATACAGGTGTATAGGAGGGTAAAGTACAAAGTGTATAGGAGTGTAAAGTACAAAGTTGATTTGTCATTCATTCACCGCAATTGAAGTTGTGTCAAATCGGAAACCAAGCAGTTTTAAATCTAGAAGCCACGTTCCGCTTTCACAAGATGATACTAAAAATAATAAATTTGTGATTTGTGACAAAAGGTTAATTGAGTATTTGATTCTAGAAACGCAGGTCTGAGTTATTATTGACGTATCGTCCTCCCGGGGGTTCGGGTAATACCCCCCTAAAAGTTTTAAATTAGGGGGGTGCTGAAACACTATGAGCACCCCCCGGGGCTGCAGCAGTGAGAAACGGGTTCGTTTGACCCTGAGCTTGACCACTCACATTAACCGCTCATAGCAAGTAGCTCAGATTGACCACTCATATTATGCCCGCTTAGATTATGTCATGGCGTGAAATCATGGTGACATTATCTGTATCACAATGAACGGCTAAATCTGATACGTGATAATGTGACTTGTGATTCAATTAGGAAGCTCCTGTTCTTCATTAGAACATATCTTCAAGTGAACAATACCACCAGGAAGGGTCAAGCCCTTTAGGTACTAAAGCATCTATAACGTCAGGCTAGTCAAATTGAAGGCAAGCATTTTTCAACTTGTATACTTTTATGAAACACCAATTCACTTTAAATGATAACTATAACTAAACTCCCTCCTCTTGGTCCCTAACCGTTCAACCGCCAAATTATTCAATTTGAATTTTCTCCCACTTGAAGTTGTGTCTCGCTGACGCGATCCACAACGTCAAGTGAGTGAAAATTATTCAGATTTGACAAAATGGAGGTCAGCTCTTTTTAAATCGTGGTGATTGATGTCACAGTATGGTTTAACATGCTTAAAAGGCGGTACTGAATGTGGTAATAATTGAGTGAAAAAACCCAATATATTTTGCACCGGCGTTTAAAGGGTTAAACGGGTAAACTTTCAGGTACTGCATTACTCCTTAGCATTTTACATTCACTTAAATTTAACCATTAAAGCGTTAAATTAATTATTTAAATTTTCATCTACTTGAAGTCGTGCCTCGCTACCCCGACTCAGAACTTTAGGTGGGTGAAAATTACTCACATTTGTTTAATTTGAAACCAAATATTTGCAAATCTTGATGTTTAAACAACATTCAGTTCCCTAGAACTGTGATTTGATCGGCTTAAAAAACGGGTTAAAACCCACTATAGTCGTGATCAGGGCCCAAAGGGTTGAAATACATCTACGAAAATATCACAGAATAAATTATTTCTCAAATAAAAGAGATGTTATGTTGTAACCGCTGATTGAAGTGGAAATCAGAATTGTCATATTGAATTCAAATTAAAATGAAAGCTTGTTTGCTAAGATATGTTGACTGCACTTACAATAACCTATTGTTAAAACGCGTTGAGTATACAGTATGCATGTTATGATTTATAAAATTTAATTAACAACAGACCGCATTGTTTCTCATTGTGCCTTTCTTAAGGCATTGGCATGGTCAGCTATTATGTCACAACTACTCTTGATTATTAATGGTATGTAATGGGGATATCTGCCTTCCGTTTGTCCGTGCGTCTGTCCGTCCGTTGATCGTTATCACTTATCAGCCACGTCCGCTGTTTCAAACTATCATGTCTTCATATTTCAAAAACGAAACAGTAGTGTTGTTACAGCTACAATGTCATGGTCTGATCAAAATTACACCCTCCCCCCTCCCACCCTAGCACCTCCCCAACCCTTGCACTGTCCAATTACTTAACTCAATTGGACTCTAGTAACTGTACGTTATATTTATATAAAAAGGGTATTTAATTCAGCATGTTTGAAGATTATGGTTTATATTGAAGGTCCAGTGGAGTGATGTCAATATAACCGCGGTATAGGCCACGATATTGAGAGCTGTATGCTTCAAATTATCTACATGTCTCAGTGCACTTGCTGTTAGTTATTATCTGAAATAAAAATAAAAACATGCACTTTTTCTGGACAGGGAGGATCGCACAACTCATGACGTCACACACAAAGGCGCACATAATCATAATAATGCGCCTAGCTGTGTAATATTGACAAAATCCATATATCTACCATACGATTATTTATAAATGACTGCAAAATCTGATTTTATTATTTGTTATTATATTATTTTAGCCTCCGTGAGAAAGTAGACTTTCTATGTGTGGAATAATAAAATATTAAGTATACAGGAGGCACCTTCTACTCACGTGCGCGAATGGTGCATTTTTCATTGTGCCTTACAATATTTTGATGAATCTTGTTATCGCAGTAACCACAATGTGTTTTAATGCTGGGCGATCGTCTTCGACACTGTCCCAGCATTAACTCAGCATTTGGTCAATGTCTGGTATAATTTGCTGTAGTGTGCATTAAATGCCTCTAGGGTGAAAAAGTCGTTATTTTCGGAATCTGACAACAGAGGGCGTGTTATCTATAAGGGTGTGGGGCGCCAATTAGCGGTATACCCCGTACCCCTTTATCCCTCACCCCTCTTTACCCTCAGCCTGTCTTAATTAAGGAGAGGGAAAGACTAGCGGGGATTCCAGGATATATCAGAATGAAAGAAGCAATATAGACGCCACCAAGAAATAACCTGGGTTTGATGTTCTCATTTACAAGCTATGTTCCATTTGTCAATTTTACTATGTTTCTTTTTGTCCCGCCTCTGAGCTTGAGGTTTTTTAATAGATAAAAAACTGTCCACCTGTCATGAACAGACAAAGATTAACTAACCCAGTAAACACAAATAAAAAAATTGACATTGGACCGACATTGTACAAATGTTATAAAAATGTTTTGTGTTTACTAGAAACCCGTTTATCATAATTATAATCCTGATCATAATTATAAAATGTATATAGCGCCGATTCTCATATAGATTCATAGGCGCTTTAATATCGGTTGCATACTACTTTACAGGAAACGGCTGAATGCCTTAAGGAATAAGTAAGTTTTTAGTTTTCGCTTAAAATTATCCAAACTCAATAACTCATTGCGGTCGGCAGTTTATTCCACAGTAGAGGAGCGACAACTGAAAAAGCACGATCGCAAAAGTTTATCATACATCAGAATAACAGTGGCTTTATCTGGTAGCATTTTAACATTTTTATTCAACTATCGTTTCATGTAGAATAACCTTCATTATATTGTCCCCTTGGATATGAGAGGGTGTATCTGCCAGATCGAGAAGTGGCCGATACACCCTTTCATATCCAGGGGGATATAATCCACCCCAATAAGGAGGTTTTCAGCTTTCATTTAATATTTTAAATATTTTATAAAACAGGATCATCTTTTTACTTTATTATAGTGTTTTCCATGCTTTTTATTTCTTATTACTATTATGTTTTTATGTATGTCTTGGATATAATGTGTCTTTCGCAACTCAAACTCTGAGTGATCTTTGTAATATAAGAGTGAGACTAATAGCAACATTTGTCAAAATTATCCTGATTGCTCGGTAAAAAGAAAAAGATAACTGTGAAGGGGTTATCTATTATAAACGCTTTGATTCAAAAATATGTTGCTGAAGAGTAAGACAAAATTGCCCATTATATATTGAGGCTTCAGCCAGATAAATGGTAGTGCAAGGTCCCCGCTCACCCCCCTCCTCGGCACCCTCTAACCCTTTGACAGATTACTGCTAACACGGGATATTGAACCAATGTTGATTCAATGCTGACCAAGCATTAAATCAACTTAGGGTAAATATATCATGTAAGCTGGGCAATTCACAGATTACTACCTTTAATAGAGGGGCGGGGGCCTGATGCAGTGGTTAAAATGCCTGCTTGGAAAGAAGGAGATCGCGGGTTCGAACCTCACTCTGGCATGACGATGGGAAGTTTATTGTAGATTTATGCGTCATTAAAATGAATAGTAGAAACATATATGCAACAGGACTAGTTCTGTAAAATCACATAAAAATCGCCATGACATGTAAAACAAATTTGTCATTATCTAAACAAGCGCAAGGTTTTTCAAATTTATATAGATACGGTATGGCAATGACAAACAGCAGTAAGTTGCTGTTTTTATTTATATTTTTCAGAGCTTTACACTGGTGTGCACATGGGTCCATTGCTGGCGACGCCGGCCCACCATCAAACAATATCAGACGAACGTGCTGTGTGCGAGAACAGTCTGTCACCTAAGTGAAAAGGGGACATCATAATTAGTCTGACGGAGAGGGGGAGGGTAAGAGTACATACGAAAGGCGGAGGTAAACTACTTTGTTGATTTATTTATGCACCAAAGTACTAAATGTGAAATGAAATAAAATGAATCGGTCTATCGGCCACCTTTGTGCACATATAGGCTAAACTGGGCCAGGAGAACCTGCTCAGGATGGTGATATGAATGAGATGACACTGTCCTCCAGACACAGGATTCGAAATTCGAGCCCTGGCGGTCTGAGGCCGAGCACGCTACCTCTCGGTCACGGAGGCTCCCCACAATAATGAGTTTCACACGTGGATGGGGAAGAAACATCTTTGTTTCTTTCAAACCACCGAGACCGGGAACCTAAGTCAAAGGCTCTCCTTTTAGTAGGGCAGATACGTTCATATATCGAAAGTATTATGAAGTTTTTGATAAAAACAGTTTTGTTTGAACCAGTGTTGGGTCAATGTTGGGCTGATCATGGTGTTTTTTGTCAACCTAGTCTTTGATAGCGTACAATTTCTGAATTATTCAGTGTCCTTACTCCGAATACTTAACTCAATATTCAAATGGATTCTAATGATATAAGTGAAAATAAATGTGAACAGAAACAGATAGACGTTTAGAATGAATACTAAGTATATTTTCTTAATAGAGGAAAATTGTAAAATTGTAAAAAAAAATGCGTAGAATGTGCAGGTATTCACTGTGATATGGGCACTGTGTATATATTGTGTACATATTGTGTACATATTGTGTACACTCAGTACACACCGCGGCCTTGATGTCGGATTACACCTCTTAAGAACTGTGTTTTCCTGGAGAATTGTAATCTACCTTAAGCAGGAGGTGCTGACACACGTTGTATCATCTTAACCCTTAAAACGCTGATTTTTTTTGTGTGTAAACCATGGAGACTAAAGGGTTTTTTTTAATTCGAAATCAGCAGAAATGTCTTACTTGGCTCTTTCTGACTCATTTTAATACCTATGTTATGGGTCTACGACCATTAAGAAAATATTCTCTTATACAGTGCGGGGATAGACTTTAGACGTCAGAATCTGACGTCTACAGACGTCGATTCTGACGTCTAAAGTTGATCCCCGCACTGTAAGGGTTAAACACAGATCCCAGCAAACACAAGACGATGTTATCCCGATGTTGGTCCATTATAAGGTTGGATCGGTGCTGGTACATCATTGGCTCAATGCCTTATATTTGATGGGATATAGGTTCCAAAAACCTGTGAAAGTTTTATTTTCTCGCAATAGATTTTCATATAACTATACGAGCATTTTTTTTTATTTATGTGTGATTGTTCAAATAAATGTTTGTCTAGCGTATAAAAGGTATTAAACTGCTGCAGAGGCTAGATTTTTTTATTTATTTTCTACGGAAATATAAGTGTAGTAAGTTTCCATAGTGAAATAAATTACAAATAATCTTTTCAAATAATTATATTTATAGTATTTCTAATTATATCGAATTATTATGTCATGAGATGTATACATGAGTCACTGGTATGCAAAGGGTTGAGATATCATAATACTATACATGGTTAAATAAATAGAAGTAATTGGTACTTAAAAGGTTAACAAGCAAAGATGAAAGCTCTAACTCCCCCCCATACAGCGGCTGCCATGGCGACTGTTCACCCCCGTTGCTAAGTGGGGACACATGTCGTTAAGGAGTCGGTGCGCATGCCCAGCGCGTGCTGATAACCCGGATGTAGCGCGTGTTTTCCAGATTACAGTGCCCCCTGGGAGCAATGAGGAAGATGAGGGCAAGGGACCTGTGGTTACGGAACTCACCAGCACACGCGGGATCGGCTTTATAAGTCAGAATCGTTTAACGTCGGTCCACGCACTGAAAGGGTTAAATTAAATGTAATCAAGTAGAAATACCTCGATCAACGCTAGAGTTAAAGACGAGATGATATGATACACAGATGGCTTGGAAAAATGATGCTCAATTATGTGTGCTAAAATTAGGTCAGGTCAGGTCAGGTCAGGTCGGGTCAGGTCAGGTCAGGTCGGGTCAGGTCAGGTCAGGTCAGGTCAGGTCAGGTCAGGTCAGGTCAGGTCAGGTCAGGTCAGGTCAGGTCAGGTCAGGTCAGGTCAGGTTGGTTCGGGTTTTGCGTTGTGCTTGATTTAACTGAATTGAGATGCTTGGTTTGTGGTTTAGATTAAATTGGCCAGGCTTGAAAAAGCAAAACCACAAAAACGGAAGCAGATTAGAAAACACTTGTTTTCAAACCACAAAAATATCCATGCATATTCTCTGTGTCGTGAAGAACATTTATAAGTTTTGGCCGAAGTCTCTGGGGATTCGTCGAGGCGGAAGTGTGTGGTATATCATCGAAATATCACCCAATGTTGATTTATAGCTGCTTCAGCATTGCAGACAGTTGACTAATATTACTTCAACACTGGGTTAACGTTTCGCGTTTGATGGGCCATGGAATGACACATATACATATATCAACCCTCAAAGCGTTAAGTCAAATAATTTAAATTTTCACCCACTTGAAGTTGTGTCTCGCTCCCGCGACCCACAACTTCAAGTGGGTGAAATTATTCATAATGTGTGCAATTTGAGGCAAACGTTTGCAAAATCACGATGTTTAAAATCATATTCATTTCCAATAACAGTGAATTGATGGAGTAATAAAATTTTATACCAAAAACGACCATAGTCGTTTTTAGCGATGTAAGGTCTTAACCCTGCAGCCGCTGGACCGTATATATATACTTTTATAGCAAGATTCAAATGAAATAAAATGCCTCTGAAATTGATAAAATATTAGCTTAAGTAAATTGATCAATGAGTAAAATATGTGGTACGGTGACGTGTCGAATTAAAATTTATTGAAAGTGCATATAAATTGCGACGAATAGGTTGTTTTTATGAAATTGGCATATGTAAATTTTCTTCCTTTCATAGATACAATTTAAATATGGCATGGTTACCCATGCTCTCTAGGGAGGAGCAACGACGGAAGTGAGGTAATACAGGGATACTGTAAAATATTCATCAAATTCAGTTTCCTACGTCCCCCAGATCCGTAAAGTTTACAACGAACTGATAAGTGAGCATGGATGAAATCAAACTTGACGTTAGCTTGGCTTTAGCTTGGAATATACCTAATTTTTTCAATT